>JABUQX010094068.1:0-12278 GCA_015478945.1 Trachelipus rathkii
GAATCCATATAGTTAGTAATAGATTAGGGTAGGTCTAGTTAGATTTAGTTATTAGTCAATAGGTAGGTTAGGTTAGGTTGCTTAGGTTAGGTTAGGTGTTAGGTAGATTAGGTTTAGGTTAGGTTAAGGTTAGGTAACGTTTGAAAGTTGTGCTGGCGCTTGGTTCGTTCTTTACACTTGCCCTGTGTCTTCTATATGTTTTTAGTGACAAAAATATGTAGTGTTCTTGAAGAACTATGATTTCTATTCGCTATTTATATTAAACCTGAAATAGAAAATTTTGATCGCAACCTTACTATTGTTAGCTCACGATCCCATTTTTCGCATTCCCTTTATGTAACAATTTTAAAGTTTCTTTAGTGAAAATATAGTGGTTAAGTAGATGATACTGAAGAATATTTCTCTGAAATAGGACAATCAATAAAAATAAATTTATTATTTATACTGGTGTATGTTTAGACTCTAAGCTCTTCGGAAAAATCAGGTCACTAGAATAAAATTCATTTGAAGTAAAACCATTAATGGAAAAATAAAATGAGATTTTGAGAAGCTATGAGTGTATAGATAGATGAGTGAGGCGTTCTGTCTTTATAAACAAGACAATATTTTAAAATAGTTTATTGGTGGCTTACTATGTGTTAATTATAAATTTGTGGAGCAATTCATTGGTATATCTCTGCAGAAAAGTTTTTTAGTGAGTTTATGTTCAAATTATTTTTTATTGCCTGCATTATCTAGGAAATGCGGCATAATAAAGTGAAGATATGATGAATTAAAATAATAGATAATAGATATTATGAGATAGTAATAATCCGGGAATGCAAATAATAATAAGTAATTAGATAATAAATAATATGCACTGAAGGTTTTAGATTAATATAGATAATATAGATATGCTAATGTCTTAAAAAAAGACGACAGGTTTACATGGAAATATTAATTATATTATAATGAGATGTATAATCATAATAATAATGATGATAAATATGAGTATGAATATATATTAGATAATGAATATAATAATGATTTATATATAATAATATAATATATAATGGCGAATGATAATAGGTAATAATGATCAGATGAATAAGTCATTGAATATAATGATATAGAGTGATATAATTGAATAGATTTAATAATTATTAGTAGTTGATATGGATATGAAATTAATTAGATAATTAATAGATGATGATTAATAGTAATAATAATTCATGAAAATAAGAATATGAGATAATATATATAATAATAATAGATTAATAATTATAATGAATATGAGTAATAATAAATAATAATATATAATAATAGTGGAGTAATAATAATAATTTAGAATGTAATAAAGATATTATGATAGTGATATATTCCTTCTTTTTTTTTTATCCCTTTTGGAGGCCGAGTAGATCTTAAGATTGTTTTTTTTTTTTTTTAACTATTATTCCTTTTATATTAATCTACACTAAAATAAAATGTTGTATAATAATATATTAGTTTGACTTAATTTTCTCCATTTGCTATTAATATTTTAATTGTTATTTTTTGAGTTTTATTAATTGAATTCGTGTTCCACCCAAGAGAAGGTTATTAAGGGAAGAACAAGCACCGAAAATTAAATCATAAATATATAAAAAGTCAAAATCCATATAAGTTTTTGTTGAGGTTAAATCGCAGATAAACAGGGTTCAGTTTAAAACCAAATTGGTGGCAACATCTTATTTAACAAAATCATTTCTATATATATATTAGTTATAGTATTTATAGTATAGGTAGATATATAGTATATATAGTACTAGTATATACTATATATTAGGGATTATATAGTATTAGTTATAATATATTATATATATAATATATATAATAGTAATAAATATATATTATTAGTTCTTATTTTATTCATATAATAGTATATATGTATTTATATATATATTTATTATATAGTATTGAATTCTCTAGTATATATTATATTATATATCATATATAGTATTATATATATTATATTTATATATATATATATAATTAATAATATAACTAATATATATAGTAGTATAATATTATATTCAGTATATATACGGTATATATATTATATAAAGTATATATATATTTATATATGGATATATATATATAAGTATATATATATAGGTTATATATTATATATATAATATTATATATTATATATAATATAGGTATATTATGTTAGTATAATAATAATATATAGCTAATATATATATATGTATATATATTTCGAACGTGAAATGAAATATAAATGAATTTACAATATATTGGAGTAATGAAATTCTTGTAGCATTTCCGTAGAGTGTATTATAAGTAATATTATAATATAATATAGTAGTTATATATACTATATTATATGGGTGGTATAGTATAGGTAGTGGTAGTATAGTATTATGACTATTAGTATAATATATATTTGATTATATAGTAGTAGGTATGATATTATCCATTATTATATATACTATTATATTAGTTATATATATTATTAATATAAATATTATTACGCGAGTTTATGTATTAATATATATAATAGAGTATTAATTTATATAATATATAGTTAGTGTACGTTCTTCTATGGTCGTTATTTTCATATAGGTACTATATTATTAAGTATATTACATTTATATGCAAAAATCTTTAGAGACTTTTAAAACAGCTCAAACTCTTAAATGGTAAAGAAACAATTTAAACCACTTAAGAACTAAATTAGGGAAAATCAGAAATATTATAATTAAATTAAACAGTTGGTTTACTTCGAGACTTAGTACATACGTCGTCCTCTCAGATAACTTAAATGAATAATTACTTTTGACAAAAAAATAATAAAATTAATATGAAAATATAGAAAAATAGGAAATGCAAATAGCAGTAATGGCATCTATAAAATACTTATCCACTAATAATATATAGTTTGAGAGATAAATGGTATTCTGTTTCATGATATGTTAAACTTTTCTTGATAATGTTCAGTCTGATGTGTGGCCATGATTATGGTCTAAATTGTAAAGAATGCTTCGACATAATTGATGATTTAGAATTTAAGTTTGAAAGATATACTAAAAGATTTAAATATATATGAATTTATTATTTTTATCCTTTGAATAAACAAAGTGCAGCTGTCAATTTATGATGTGCTCATAGCTGTGGTAATTAGACTGTATTAAAATGGCGCTATTGTTGGTCATTGCTGATCAATGCACTCTCTCTCTCATATATAGATGTGATAGTGATGCCGACGTTTGATGGAGGGTTATGATATGAATGCTGACGTATTATATATAAGAGAGGGAGAGAAGATGCAAGAGAGAGTAAAGGAGCGGAAGATAGGAAGATGAGTGGAGAGAGTAGAGAAGAGCCAAGGTAAAGAGCGATAATGCAAAAATTTTTGTAGGAATTTTTGGTCTTTCGAAGATTAAACCATAGTAGATCCACGAAGTTATATATAATATTGTATATTATTTAGAGGAGGATCAAATTCGCGAGAATAGGGGCGGCATAAGAGAGTATAGAGCCAAATGTGAATGGTTAAAGCGATAGCGGAAATCCATATACGATGATATGAAATCAGGTTAGAGAGCTGTATAACTTCACTGGGAAGATAGATATAAAAAAAAAAAAATAAATAAACAAAAAAAAAAAAAAACAGAGTAGGGAATATAATTAAGACAGCTTAAGACAAACAAAATACATATTAGGAATCGAGGCGTATAAAGGCTTATTATACTGTGTGGAAAGGGATTGTTTCGTTCCGGTACCGCCTTCTGTCAGCCCTGCGATAAGAGGCAGGCTCGAGCCCCTAAAAATTGAAGTATATCCATTAGGGAAATATATTTCCATTAGGGGTCTCGAGCCGATGGGGAGACATGAGGGGGACCGAAATTTCGCCTGGCAGCCGTCGTCCTAACTCTAGATGGCCGAGTAGAGACTTCACGACTAGCTGGTAGTCGTCGAAGTACGACGGGTGATCAGTAATGATTATTCGCTGAGGCTTGTGGGTATTCGTGTTAAAGTCGTGTATGATTTATTAGTAAGGGACTTTGCATATAATAGTCTTTATGACGCATGATCAATATGTACTTTCATTTTGTTGTAAGTGTGCGTACTTTCGTTTTTTTTTTTTTTTTCTTTTTTTTTTTTTTTTTTTTTTTTTACATTCCGGTATTAAGCTTTATATACGCTGATTCCAATTATGTATTTTGTTTTTCTGGTAAAGGTGTCACGGACTTTTTCGGAGAATGTTCTTTCATTTTGTCATAGTCTATATGACCTATTTTAAGATTATTTCGTAAACGTACTGTGACTCAAATTTTAATTATAGTAAGTAGAAACGATAATTAGCATTTTTAATGTATATTTGACAAATATTATCGTCGATCGTAAGAAAATAGATTAATAACTGATGAACATCAAAATACTCTGAGAATCAAGAGTGTCATGAGCAAGTTTTAATAAAACAATGCTAAAAAGTAGAAAAATAATAGATCTGAGCTTCAGATACGAGGAAAGCGAAGTTCTGTCAATTATAACAGCTGCGAATTATTTAACTTATTAAAACAAAAAAACGTATGAATGGTTTCGGAGTCAATGGCGAGAGCGATGATTCTCAGCATGCTACCGATGATATAGTAGTATTCGGAGTTCTAATATAATTACAGTGAGTATCTATATTATTAGATACAGTAATTATGACAGTATATTATTGAATAAGTAATTATGCGTATAATCAACGGATGTATATAATATATACTATGAGTTAATCATGGGATAGTAGTCGGATCTAGATCTATACGAGTGGGTATTTATAGTATTATATAATTAGTATAATCGTTTATAGTATAATATGTATACTGTTATATATAATATAATAATGAATATTACAAGGTATGTATATACTATTGATCGATACGATATCTGTATATGCTGAGTATTTGTATATATAACTATACAGTGAGTATAATATATGTTATATTTATATAATTATAATTATAGTTAGTTATTGTTATGTAGGTGCACTAGTAATATTATATATATAGTACTAATAGGTTTTAGTAATTTGATAGTAGTTAAGTATATATTTTTAAAAGTCTATATAACACTATTAAATATATATATATATCTTAGTTTAATATATCTATTATATATATAGCTATAGCATTAGTTCATTTTATGAAAGTTAAAGTAATATAGTATATCTCTTATGTAGTATATATATTATATTATATGATATATATGTATATACAGTATATATATTATATGTATATTATAGTATCATATACGTAATATATACTATGGTAGTATATATATATCATTTTACAATTAGACATAAGAGTGAGTCAATAACCGGGAATAATATTGTACTCGCATTTCTTGAGAGAAAGATTTCTCATTAATGCAAGCTCGATTAATGGGAAACTCAAATTTGCCAGACTAATATGTTTTGCTAACATACGCCCTATTCTTTTTTACTAATGCATTTTGATATGTCAAAGTTAACTGCCTTACGATCTTACTGCTTTTCTACTGCAATAATTCACGCTTACCAGAAATGAGAAGTTCAAATACATTTATTAAATGCTTATCGGCTATTCTGGTGAGCAAATTGGTGTTGCTCGGCATCACAAATCAAAAATTGTTAGCATAAATAAAGCTGGTATAGAATTTCGACTTTGATCTCGTCAATTTTCTACTTTTTAGCGATCTGTTCTTATGTTGAGTTGGTATTTCGAACGGCCCATGATCTTTATAGATTTTACCACTTTTCGCAGAATATAGAGATGAGTTCAAATAACTTAGATAACACAGCTCTGATTCTTTTTTTTGCAAATTCATTTTACCTGCCAATTAACTGCCTACTGCCTTCACTCATTTTATCGGCAATATTTACATTAGCAGAATCTTTAAAAAGAGGCACTTCTCCACCCTTTCGCAAATGACTCTGGGCTAATTTTTAGCTTTTATATATTTTTTTTGGCTGTAAGGTTTTTCAAATTAGTACAGCCCTGCGTTGTCCATTCACTGAGCATCTCCCAACATAAACTAAGAAAAACAATAGGCAAATTATTTCATTGTTCACCAACCACAAATCTAATTCCATTGTTAACCGATAAATACGCTGAATAACGCATTTCAAAGTATTGTTATATCTACTTTTAACGATTCTTCTATTTAATAGTGGGAATTAGAAGGCCATTCTTTTTAATTTCCACTTTTCTCCTAGGGAATTTTGGAAAATTATGATTTTAAAAATTGTGTCAAACTTTCCACGATTAATTCTTAACTGAGAATAAATTAAAAAAAGCTAAGATCCTACATCATTTGTTAAACTAATAAGCACTGTTTCAGCAATCGATAAATTTTAATCAAATGCAACATTTTCTTTTACTTCGAGAAAACTAATCAAATTTTCATCAAGCAGTTTTTATTAAGTGAACGACTCAATCAAAATTAATGGGCATTAGCCTTACTAATATCACGTTGGAAAAAAACAGTTGTAAAACAAGGCCTGAGGTCTGCATAACCTGCAGACTTTGCAGATCACTTTTCTGTTTGATATTAATTTTTATTCACATTTTTTTCAAAAAATAAAACTTATATTGGAAAGTATTTAGTTGTTAATTGATTACAATATAAGTTGAGTTACATTATAATTCATTTTTTTAAGTTTTAAAAAAATTGATTATTTTCTTATCTTTTATTATCAATATTGTACGCCTGACAGGTGTTCAAAAACTGTGTCAACTATGTACAATGATAGGAACTACATACTGGAAGGTTCTGCCACTTCATTCAAGACTTTTATATAATATATTATATGATATATTATTATATATAATATATAGTATGATATTTATATATACTATTATATATATGTATAATATTATATATAGTATATAATCATAATACTATATATATAGTAGGATATATATAGTGCTCGTTCGGTCGGGAGTTGTTATGTATAGGATCGGTCTACTGTCGGGATATGAGTTGACTAGATTAAGTGGTGTTGTGGGGTCTGGAGTGGTATAGTGCTGTGATGTGTATATATAATATATATATATACTGTATATATATATATATTAGGGTATTAGGGCTGTTAGTATAATACATATATATTCTATAAGAAATATGAAATATTAATTATATATACTAGTATATTTTATGTTATATAAATATCTTATTACGCATATATAAGTAGTATATCGGTATATGGCATTAGTATATTATGATTACTATACTATAGTGTATACTGCATTTATAACTATATATAGGGTTATTAGTATATTATATGTATTAGTACTCAGTGGTATAGGTGAGTTGTATAATATATTGATTATATATATATATATATATATACATATATTAATTATAATGTAAATACATATGATATATATATATATATGATATATATATGTATATATAATATATATTATATATATATAGTATTTATATATATATATATATGTATATATATATTAATATATATAGTATAATTACTATTATATATAGATATATATATTATATATATTTTATAGTATATATATAATAATATAGTATATATACTATATATAATATATATATAATATAGATTATATAGTATATATTATATATATATATATTAAATATATATATTAATATAAAGTTATATATGTATATAGTATATATTAATATAGTATATTATAATTTGCAGAACAATGTAATTTAATTATATATATCCTTGTATACATTATTTATGATTGGGAGATCTGTAGCCTTGCAATCTAATGTGAAAGAGTTGGCCTGTATATATTATATATATAATATATATAGTAGAATATAATTATATATATATATTAAGTATATACCTACAGTATCTATAGTAATATACTATTACCATAATATCGATAATATAATATAGTATATATATATGTATATATAGTATATATATAATTATATATATATATATAAAAGTTTACAATCAGCATAGTAGCGTCATTGTGAATTAGATATTATTGTCCTTGTATACATTATTTATGATTGGGAGATCTGTAGCCTTGCAACCTATGTGAAAGAGTTGGCTTTAGTATATATTATATTATATTTATAGTATATATATATATATATATATATATACTATATATATATATATATATATATATATATATTAATATATATATATATATATATCATATACATAAAAATATTATTTATATAATATATATTTATATATATAATCATATAATATATATATATATATTTATATATATATATATTATTATTTATATACTGTATATATATTTATATATATTATATTATATATACTATATAATATATGATTTAATATATATATTATATATATAATATATATATATATCATATATATATTATATATACGTTTATATATTGTAATACGTAAATCGGCACTTTTTTCACCGAATTATAATTTTTAAGACAGGTGTGATGTCAATGATTATCCTCTTTCCCTCATGCACCATTTAGAGTTTAATTTTCAAAGAGAAAACTCTTAATTAATTTGGTGGTAATTAGTATCTCTTAATTACCCTAATAAGTGTTGGTTTTAAAGCTAATCAATATTGCTTTTATTGTTAATTAAATTTTGCATCTAATCTTTCATGTATTTAATCGTCGACGTATTTTTTTTAATATATGTTATCATATTAAGCTAATACGAAATCTATTAAATAATATAAATAATAATAATAATATCATAATATAATAATAATAAAATATAATAATAATAATAATAATAATATATAATAATAATAATAATAAAATAATAATAATAATAATAATAATAATATTTCATATATATTATAATAATAATAATATATATATAATATAATAATAATAATGAATTAATAATAATAATAATAAATTAATAATTAAATAATATAATAATAATAAAATTAATATAATATAATATTATATAATAACAATAATAATAATAATAATAAATAATCATAATATAATCATAATCATAATCATAATCATAATCATATCAATAATAATAATAATAATATAATAATCATAATATAATAATATAATAATAATAAATAATACTATAATAAATAATAATAATAATAATAATATCATATCAACATAGTCATATTAATAATAATAATAATAATATAATATAATATAATAATATATAAAAAATAATAATACATAAATAATAATAATAAAATAATATACTATAACATAATAATAAAAAAATAATCAATAATAATATAATAATAACATAATCATAATCATAATCATAATAATAATTAATATAATAATAATAAAATAAATAAAATAATAATAATCAATAACTAAATAATAATATAATATAATAAATAATCATAATAAAATAATAATTAAATAATATAATATTAAAATCCAGCAATAAGAAAAAATAATCATATCAACATTATAATTAATAAAGAAATGGTTATCATTATCAGCATAATAATAATAATATAATAATATAATAATAATAATACTAATAATAATACAAATAATAATAATACATAATAATAATAATAGAGTATAATAAGTCATATATCTTTATTTTATCATTATCATTATCATTATATTATCATTATATATCATTATCATTATCATTATCATTATTATTTATTATTATAATTATTATTATTATTTTATTATTATTATTATATTATTTTTTTATTATTATTATTATTATTATTATTATTATTATTTATTATTAATTATTTATTATTATTTTATTATTATTATTATTATTATATAATTATTATTCTTATTATTGATTATTATATCATCACATAAGTCATCGTACCCGTGGCTCCGACTAATGGAGCTCTGGTTAAGGTAGGACAGGCCTAGCAAGCCGCTATCTGAAATTTACTTGCTTAAGAACCTAATATTGCGCCTCGGAACAGGACTGACCAATAAATGACTACTCGGCATGCCCCTGGACTACGATATAAGGACCTACACTATAGAATCGCGACTATAAATGTGAGTACGCTTAGAGGTAAGGAGGAGGAGGCTGTGGATTTGATGAAGGAGAGAAGACTGGATATATTGGGAGTGTGCGAGATGAGATGGGAGGGAGAAGGAATTAAAAGACTGCATGAAGATTTTGTGATAATATACAAGGGAATGTTGGAAAAAGAGAAGGCACGGAGTTGCCATACATGGACAAACCCTAGCATTATCCAAAAGCGTGATTGAGACTGATAAGTGATGAATGAGCAGGATTATTGCAATAACAGGAAAATCGTAAGGAAGAACGATGACATAATACAAACATACCCCTCACAGTGGAAGTCCTACATTGGAGAAGGAGGGCTATAGAGAAGAGCTGCAAATATTATACTGATAGTGAAAGGGAGATAAGGTGGTGATGGAGACTTGAACTAGCATGTGGAATGAGGTAGACTGGAAATAGCTAGTTGATGGGTGCTATTCTGGAGTGGGAGAAGGATGAGGAAGGAGAAAGGAAGATAGATCTCGCAATGAGAAATGAATTGGCTATTATGAACACCTACTATAAGCATGGAAGTAAAAAGTGGACTTGGTATAGATGGAGCTCTAAAGAAGGAAGATATTCTGAAAAATCGATGATAGACTTGATATTTACCATGGGTGTTCAAAATGTCAATCCTACAGAGTGTATCAGTGGACCTGATCATAGTGGCGTAGGTAAATTGATGGAAGAAAGAGTAAACCAAGAAAGATCTAGAAGAGATAGATAACCAATAGAAAGTTGACAGACTGGAGTAAATACAGAGATTAGAAACCTTGAAGGAAGGAAGGGGACGGGTGGAAGACACTGGAGAGACGATAAAGGAAAAGTGGAAAATTTTTAAAGAGAACATGGGAATAGCGTCACAGGATGTGTTGGGTGTGAAAAAGGTTGGCTGGTAGAGGAAAAAAGATGGAATGAACGGCATGATGGAATGAAGAAGTAAAAACTGCCATATCCAATAAAAACAAGAAATATAGATTATGGATGAAGAGAAGAAAGAAAGATAGGCTAATATACGTAGAGGCCGGGCCTCTTCCCTCGGAAGATGCTGAAATATAAAGAAACCTTTCTGAACAATCCTGGAAAGAATTCGGGACAAAGTTGGAAGGAGGACAAGAAGGTACCATTAAATTAATATTACGGATTGGCGAAAAAGAATGGGCAACAAAGAGGAGTCCGGAAAACGTTCGTAATGATGAATGAAGGAGGGAGATATACTGACAGAAGAAGGGAAAGCGTGATGGAGAGATGGAGCTTAGCTATTTTGAGGAGTTTGTTGAACTGCCCGGGATGTGGAGAGGATAGAGGAGTGATGGATGGAGGAGAGGGAGAGCATCAAGAGGGGAATAAGCAATGGAAGGGTGAAAGAGTCTGTAAAGATTACTAAGAACGGGAAAACCATTAGGAACAGACGGATTAAGTGACGAGCTCTTTAAGACAGGAACGAAGATATCAAAGTGGTTGTACGGATATAATAACGAAGATATGAAAGAAAAATGTACGGAGGAGTGGGAATCAAGCCATCATGTTTCATTATACAAGAAGATGACTAGAAAGTATGTGTAACTTAGAGAGTTGTCTTTTAAACGGTAGCTAAGTTCAAAATTATGAAAGAATTGTTTCGGCGTTTTTTGGACTTGAAAACAGCACTTTGGATCGGAAAATAGAGAATTATGAAAAGTGCTGAGAGAACGGAGTATAGATCAGTTCAAAGCTGAAAGAAAATAAGAAGCTCATACCAGAACTTTCCAAAACAATAGGGCATTTTGAGAGGATGAGAGAATTGGTTCAGGAGCTAGATTACGGGGTGGGACAAGGAAGCGTTCTCTCGCTGTTACTGTTCATAATATATATGGACTATGTTTCAAGAGAAGTTTATAGAGCAGGAAAATGCGGAGCATATCCTGGTCTATGCTGACGACGCAGCCTCTAATAGCAGAGGAGGAAGCTGATCTACAGGAGATGATGGCCAGAATGAATGACCAAATTGGAAGATTACGGTTATGAAAAACACCCGAAGCACAAAATTATGAAGTGCTAGGGTGAAGGAAGATTAAACATGAGATAAAAACACACTGCACTGCGACAGGTTGAAGAATTCATATATTTGGAGGTGATTGTGAATGGGTGGGAGGAAGTGAAGGTGGGTAGGGGGACAGAATAATAATTTGCAAAGATGTTGTACACTGTACCGAAGTACCAAGAAGGCGAGACTGCCTAAGAGTGAAATGATATATATAAAAGGTCTTGAGACTGTATGATTATTGGACTGAATGTAGGC
>JABUQX010094069.1:0-10000 GCA_015478945.1 Trachelipus rathkii
TAGGTGTTCCACTCAGATAATTACTCTGGTTTCACTTTCATCATCACTCTACATTCATTTTCTATATAACTTCATACTTTATTATATTTATTTTATTTTCTTCTTTCTTGATTAGCATTAATTTTTCTGTCTTGTGTCTGAGATATATTTATATCAGTTTTAACTGTCATTAAATTTCTCATCTTTTCTTCTTGTTCTAGCTACTTTAAAGTTATCTACATTTACTCTATATATCTTGCCTGTTGTAGGATCTCTTAAAATATAAGTATTACTATTTTCAAATTCATTCCCGTAAGCTTCAATTCTGAAAGGACCTCTACAGTTTAGGTGATAGGTGTGGTGGTTTGATTCTCTGAGTGTATACCAAATCTCCTATCTTTATCGGTCTATCTTTTGCCGTTTTGCTGTTCTGAGTTGAGTACTTTTTAACTTCATTTTCTAATGTTACTCTGGCTTGCCTTCTTATTTCCTTAATTCTTTCATACAATTTTTCTATCTTTTCATCCTCCTTTATAGGCTTAGGATCTCTAGATTTTATTAAAGCTTCAGTTGGTACGTCTGATGGCATACGCTTCGTGTAGCCATAGAGTAAGAAATGGGGATCTGTTTTAATGCTACTGTTGTATGTGTTATTTATAGCTGCTTGGGCCAAAGGTAAATATTGGTCCCAATCTCGCTGATTATCTTTGACGTAACATCTCAGAAAGTTCGCTATATTTGCGTTTGTTGTTTCGACAAGACCATTGCTATTGGCGTGGTAGCTACTTATTTCTACCTTTTTAATCTTAAACTTTCTGCATATACCCTTCATGAGTTTTCCTACAAATTCCAATGCATTGTCAGAGATTATTGTATCTGGTACGGTGTGACATACTACTATTCTATCAATAAAAACATCTACTATTTTATCACTATCTCTCGATTTTAATGCTGCTAATTCTACATATCTTGTTAATTGATCCTTGAAGACGAGTATATATTTATTTCCTTTTGATGAAACTGTTAATGGACCCATAATGTCCATAGCAATCTTTTGGAATGGTTGCTCTGCTAAAGGATATGTTTTTATGATTGCCTTCTTAGGCTTAGATCCTTTCGCTTCTTGACACGTGTGACAGCTTTTGCAAAATTCTTCCACTACTTTTCTAATATTTTGAAAATGATATCTCCTCCTTAGTTTTTCTAGAGTTCTTTCTGTCCCACTATGACCTTGTATTGAATGGGTCATATCAATGGCTATATCTATCAAAGATTTAGGTAACCATATTTTATAGTTTTCTTTTATCTTTATATAAATCATATCTTTAAAGAATTTTAAACCTTTTATTCTTTTACCCTTTTGTAGCTCTTCGTATTCTTCCTTCATTTCGACTGCCTTCTTTTGTTCTCTTGAAATCGTTGCGGTATCTAATGTTAAAATTTCATCTGTTTTATCTATATTTTTAATGTTATTATTAAACTTACCTTTATCTGTTTCTTTATCTTTATTATTGGAGTTCTGATTTTTCTTGCTTTTAAAACTATTATTTTCTTTAGAATGGTGCTCTATCATATTGAGTTTTTCTTGTCTCGTTTCTTCGGCTCTTATTTCTTCATCATCTATTTCACCTGTATCAGGGATATATCTGGATAAGAAATCTGCAACTGAGTTCTTCGTACCTTTTATATGTTCAAAGGTTGGATTGAAATCTGATACTGTTAAAGACCATCTAGCTAATCTAGCCGTTGGATAATCTTTCTTAGTGAATATTGCTACTGCTGCTGAATGATCAGTTTTTACTTTTATCTTGTATCCATATATTAAGTTCTTAAACTTCCTCAACGCAAAGATGATTCCCAAACATTCCATCTCCGTAGGGGCATAATTCTTTTCCGCTTTTGACAAAGTTCTGCTTGCAAAAGCTAAAGGTAATTCTTCTCCTTTATCATTCTCTTGTAGTAATACTGCTCCTAATCCGTATGGATGCGTCGGTTACAACAATAAATTCTTTGTTGAAATCTGGATATTGCACGATTGATCTTGCTAACAATAAATCTTTCAGTTTATTCAATGATCTTTCTTGTTCCTCTCCCCAAATGAATTCTTGCTTTTTCTTAAGTAGTTTGGTTAGAGGTTCAGCAGTACTTGAAAAAGTCGGTAGAAGCGTTCTGAAAAATCCAAAGAAACCTAAAACTGAACGTACTTCTGGCACGCTAGTAGGTGTCCTTATTTTCGATAAGGTTTTTAGCTTCTCAGGGTCTACAGTGACCCCTTGACCTGAAATCAAGTACCCTAAAAATACTATTTCTTTCTTGAAAAATTGGCATTTCTCCAATTTAACTTTGAAGTTGCATTTCCTCAGTGCTTCAAAAACTCTTGATAGGCTATTGTAATGAGAAGGTACATCTTGAGAGTATATTATTATATCGTCAATGTATGATAAACAATCTATGCCTAGCAATCCACTTAATACCAAACTCATCACCCTACTGAAGACAGCGGGGGATTGTTTCAAACCCATTGGTAGAACGCGTGGCTGATAGCATCCTCTCTGTGTTCTAAATGCTAGTAAGGGTCTACTCTCTTCGCTCAATGCTATCTGATAGAAGCCATCGAGAACGTCGACACAGCTGAATATACTAGCTCGTCCTAGTGAGTTCACAGTGTCCTGAATGAATGGAATAGGGAAGCTGTCTCCTACAGACCATTTATTTATCTTCCTATAGTCGACACAAATCCTGGGGCGACTTCCAGACTTCTTCGGTATTACTAGTAATGGACTACTGTGGGGAGACACTGATGGTTCAATCAGGTTCTTCCTCAACTGGTCCTCTGTCCAGGTATTAATATCGTTCACGAAAGATCTTGGTTGCTGATACTGTGGAGTGAATAAGACCTTTGGGCATTTCTCATCTAGTTCTAGTTTAAATTGATAGTTGGGGAACTGCCCTATGGGATCATCTGCTAGTCCCACAACGTCTCTGTTTTTCATGAGAAAATCAATAATGTTTTCAAGTTCCTCAGGTCGTTGTAACACTCTATACTTTTCTTCATCCTTCGTCAGTATCTCTTTGTATGTCATATATAATTCTCTCTCTGATAACCCTTCAGTTATTGTGGGTATCTTCCACTTTTTATAATCTTTTCTGGACTCTTGCATGGTTTGTGCATGTATTTGCTTCATCATGGTATTGCGTGTTGCATTGACTCTTTCTATTTCTGAATGATCTCTTCTCAAGACTGGATAGGCTGTTGTTATAGCTTCACCCTTTATTATTTCAACAGGGCGGCTCCCTAAATTAATCAGCTCTATAATTATATTACCTTCCTTCACATTTGATAAAGTACTCCGTATAAAGATGGCTGCGCTACCTCTAAAGGCATCAGTTGGTACTGTAATTACCATGCTGTTGTCAGGTAATTGTTGCGCTTTTTCATCTTCAATTTTAGCTTCTAAAATGTATTTAAATTTAGGTAAAATTCTTTTATTATTATTAAGTTTAACTATACACATTGTATCCGTATCTTCATATAAATCAGGTTCTGCATTTATTTCAGGTGTGTATTTATCTAAGTTTTTACCATTATTATTTATTACCAACAACTTTTCTTTTATTCTTTCTTTATCTGCTGTTGACATAAGTTGTATCATGTCAGTTTGGATTCGAGAGTTTTGGGCTGCAATCATTCTTGCTGAGGTCTTTACGCTCTTTCCCGTCGAAGGCGATGACGGACAATCATCGTCAGCTTCTGGGACCCAATTATCTCTCTCTTTCTCACTGTCATTCCACAAAGTAGTGTCGGGTGCACATCTTTTCTTCCTATGTTTATGATGTGACTTGAGGCGATTTCCTAAGTTTCTCTTACTGGTAGTTGAAGTTGATGCTTGTTGGCTGATCAATTCCAAGTTCACATCTGTATCAATACTAGTTTGGTTCCACTTAAGTTCACCTCGGTTTGGTGTTATGGTATTAAACGTCTTACGTACCATTGACGTACACACAGGCTGTGTGATTTGAGTTTAGACAGCATGCCGCTATACTGGCCTCTTAGCGGGTGCAGATTGCTTGTTTGTAAGCGTTCCACAACTTGAGTGTGTTGAATGGCTGAGTTTTCAGTGCGGGTTGCGTCACTCTTCCATCTTCTAGCCCTGTTACCATTCCTATTTCTCTTTCCATTCGCTTTGGCATGATTGAGGTACCTTGGTGCGCATTCCTCAGTATCTCTGTACCAATTTGAATATCTATGAGGGTTTCGGTATGTATTGTGAGCATTGGATGGTGCGGTGCGGTACCGTACTGTGTCATCACCATCAACCCATATTCTATTTTCAGAATCTCTTCTATGATTGGAGTGATTGCTATGATTGCTATGATTGTTCCAATACTTTCTCTTCCAACTATGGTTGGGGTTTCTGGCAAAATTCCTTTTAATACTACTGCAACGGTCAGAGCTCTGATCATAACCGTGCTGATCACTTACTTCAGAATTATATTCATAATTCTCTTCACCATGATCGAAAAGTACTGTTTGATCAGGTGGATGAGGAGTAAACTCCTCACAATCTAACATGTGAGTGCTGTGCTCATTCTCACCATAATTATTTTCTATGTCGGAATCAGATGATTGATCCTTATGCTCATTCTCATCATAGGACGTATATGAGTCTTCATCTGTATCTTTGCCAGTGCGCTGTATTTGCCGATTCAAGTGCGTACTCCATACGAGTGTGGTTGTCGCCACTCTGGACATCGCTTTCAGAGTCCTCTTCAAATATGTCTGACTCTTCTTCCTCACGGATTACAGGTAGATCCGGAGTTCTTGAGACTTTATAACAATACATGTCACCTTCAAAGACATCAGCCATGTGAGTCTGAGGTGGTCTTTTATATCTTTCTCTACTGGTATCCTCGTACCAGTCTTCGGCATCATCTTGGCTGTTTCTTGAGTACCTATTATTATTTTGGTACCAGCCTTTATTTCTGCGCCTATTTCTGCGCCTATTTCTGCGCTTTCTATTATTTCTCTGCCAGTTCTTTCTATTATTATTTCGATTAAATCTTCTGCCTTTCTGCCATACAGGATTCGGTTGTCGTCGCCATGGGTTTGCACGGGCATAGTTATAAGTACTATGGCATCGGCCCGATCTCTTATTCGGTCTACGACGTCTTATATTCTTCCTCCGTTGCTGCCAGCGATTCCCCGTTGTTCCTGATGTCTTATTTTCGCAGATTACGTTCGATCGTTGGTTGGAACATTCCTTGTCCACCATCTTCGCGGATAGTTTTACCTTTTTGTCTACCATTAACGGTATTGGGTTATTCACATCTACTTTTAAACCTGTGCTACTTTCCTCCTTGAAATAGCACTTTCTATCCTTAAAATCGAATATGAGTGGGGTCTGTGACAATAAATCACAGCCTAAAATGAGATTACCTTCGAAATCACAGTTATCTCCTACAATTACAAATTTGAACTGACATGATCTATTAGCTATTTCTAATGTAAGTGTGGTGATTCCGTACACCTGTATTACACCCTGGGTAATACTTTCAAGATTAAGTTTAATGTCTTTGGAAATTAAATCAAAACTACCTTCTAAATCGTTAAAGTGTGTGTATTTAAGAATGTTAAGGGACGAACCTGAATCGATAAAAGCTCGTTCATTATGATAATACTTATCATTATTGCTTAAAATACTACAATTTAAATAATATGCGGCTACTCTGGTGCGGTGTGGTGCAAGATTGTCTTGCTCCGCGTGACTAATATTACACACTTTGTGCGGCAATGGTGTCTTATCATCCATATTTGAAGCTACTCTGCCGCTAGGTGCTTCCTTGAATAGGTTATCTATTCTTGTGGCGCGCATGCGCGACGCCTTGCCTTTTCTAAAAAAGCTTTGTTCTGTACCTTAGCACACTGCTCCTCTTTATTGAGCTCCGCCATTTCATAATCTGATCCGCTTTCGCTTATTATACGATGGGTCAGCTTTCTTGCCATTTTCTGATCGCCTTTCTCCTTGTTGGGTGTCTCACCCCTTTCCAATATTTTACAACTCTTGTGTATATTGCCTCTAATATACTCTGCTTCGTCCGAGTCTACTTCTGAACTGGACGGTTCTTCATATGAGTCTCTTAGTAGTTCTTCCTTAGAATGAGAACGATGCATCTGTCTGGCATTCCGCATAGGAGGAGTTTCTGTTCCAGAAACTACTGCATCTGACACTTTATTTACCTTATACTCATTGCGATTTGCCTTTTGGCTTGCTCCCTTTTCTGGAGTGAATCTCGGACTGGGGGAACTACTGCCCCTCCTTGACCTATTAAATTTATTCCAACGTACCCCTCTCGTGGGCGTTGCATCATCTCCTACTTCATTGTTAGTCGACCATGTTTGTGGTCTTCTTGGCATAGGGCTTGTACTTCTAAATCGTTGCCTTTGCCTACTACTACTTCTAGCTCTGCTGTTCCTTTGTTTATAGGAACCGGGATTATTGTAGATTCTGGGATACTTGTGATCATTACAGTAGGGATCATAATTACCTCTTCTATATTTGCGGTCATAATCTTTTGGCCAATTATTGCCAGGTTTTCTGTACCTTTCGGCTGAACTTGCTGGTCTAAATTGTGGTCTACTACCTCTATTGTCAAATCTATTCTCATTTCTCTTTATCCCTCTCTCAAAGTTATCTCCTATTGCGCTTATTTTATCATCAGCTCTTCGTCTATTATCTACTTTCTTTGCACTAAGTTTACTTATCAATTCAGAAGCTGTATTTTCTTTAGTAAAGATCTTTGCCACTTTCTCTTTAGTCTTTGCATCTGTGAATTTCATATAAGTGTTACCCCACAACAACACTCTTCTCATCTCTTTACTCACTATTATACCATATCTCAATTCGAGTTCTTCAGAGAACTCTATCACCAATCTTCTTAACTTATGACAAAAAGTCGCTAGGGTCGAACTTTTACCCAATTTCATTGACGTAAGTTCTTCAAAGACCTCCCAAACACGAAATGACGTTAAAGGGGCTAAATTTTCAAGTAGTATCTTCTTAAATTCATCGTAAGAAGTTGCTTCAGAAAGCTCTGGGGTTGCTTCTAGCGCTATTCTTGCTGAAGAGTTTGCATCTGCGCTTATATGGACAAGGGCGCAAGTTATTTTTTCTTGGTCTCTGGTTATGCCCTCCTGAGCGAAGTTATGCTCAAGTATTTTTAACCACGAGTTCACATGGGGACCAGTGGATGCGGCACCGATTGCTGGGGGCCCATCCAATATGGGAATTTTAATCTTGGACATAAAAAGTCGGTTCACATTTACCGCCGTCATATTTTCTCTCTCGCTACGTTCGTCTTCTCCCGTCATATTTAAAGGATTCTCTAACACTAATGCAGGTGTGTGTGGTGGTGTATGTGTGGGTTGCTGTGTAGCTACTGTTACCGGGGTCTCCGGGGGACTAAGTGGTGATCTCTCAGGAGTGATAGGTCTATCTGACCCTTGGGACATTTACTATCGAGCCTTCTCGTATTGACTCTCTACTACTTAAATTATATTAAAAGTTTTACTACCTTTTAAGTCTCTCGTGACTACACCAAAAGATGAAATATATATATATATATATATATATATCTATTAAATATATATATTTTTATATTATATAGTATATATCTATATATATTTTTTATATAAAACTTACAACAACAAAAGATATAACCTGTAGACACATATAAATAAATAAAAAATTATAAAAAATGTAATAAAAATTCACAACAACAAAACTTGTATATAAATATATATATATTAATTTATGTTAGAAAAAATGTGAAGTATATATATAATATATATATATTATTATATTTATATATATCAAATCTTTATCTACTTATTATTCACCTTTTTATACTTTAAAGAAATCGGGGATTTTTAAATTTGATGTAGGGGGTTCAAGAAAGTATGACTCGATGGTGTTTTGATATATGATGCAAACAAGTATTACAGCGTAATATAGAACAATGAATATACAAGTTGTTATTAAGGAGTAAGCGTTCTCGCTCATAAAATTTAAAAGTTAAAACTTCTTGTGTGTACCCAAATAGCACACACACACTTATGTGTATTTACTTTCTTACGCACATGTGTATATTTATATATATTTATATATATATAAATATGATGTGTCTAGTTATTGTTCTTTAAACGCTTTAATATTTGTTACGTTACTAATTATGGATGCAAAGTGGCTTTAAGCAAGAATATTATTTATAAGACTTGGTTTTGTAAGCAAATTGAGATGGTTTTATTGTTAAAAAAAAAATTAGTGTTCTTCTATTTAATTATTTTTAGAGAGAAAAGATTTGTGGGATTGAAAATTTTCTTTAACAGATAGATTGTGTTAAATCAAGTGCAATGTTTTACTCTAATCGCGTAAAGTTTTTTTTCTAATACTTTTAAAGGGATTTTTAATGATTACACTGCCTCAATATTTTTCTTTACGTACTTGTGCAAGACTTTATGTGCAAATGAATATAAATACGACTATATATTTATATATATATATATTTCTATATATATATATACTCATACAAAGTATTTATATTGGCACTTTTGACTTGTGATCTCTTTAGGATCTAAGCAAGTCAGAAATTACTGAGAATAGATACAATGAGAATTTAGACTGACCTTTTTACCACATAGATGGCGATTTGACCTTGTTCCTTTTGGAGTTTCCTTCTTGGGTTTTTGGACGTCTTGTTGTTAATGAAAATTTTCGGAGTTTTCGATTACTCCGAATGTACGATTTGTCTGGGCTTATTTAGACGTCACCAAATTTGGAACTCACTTACTTTTGAAATTTTTGTATTTATCTTCTTCACTGTTTATGGAAAGTGAAATAAAGCACTTCTTTCTTCCGGATTGGACTTTGTAGGCTTTTAATTTCAGCTCTATGTAGATGCGTGCAAAGGCGCAAGAATTTTATCGACCTAGTTTCTTCTAAGTCCCGTTAAGATCGGACGCCAACTGACGGGCTGCCGTTTGTTTAGCTTTTCTAGGTCTTTTCTGTTTACGACAGGTTTTCTCAAAACCCCTTACTTTTTGAGCTGTTATACCGCTTCTGATGCGTGTTTGAAGTTCAAGAAGATTTTTTCGGGTATTTAGCCCTAGGGTGTTTTCTAATATTTATATAGCGGTTTTAGCTAAAACTGCAGCCTCTATAATGAATAAAAATACCTATCACGCTCCTAGGTATTCCTGGCTTTTGACTACTTCTTGAAGAAATGTATATGAAACTTTATTCAGTTTTTATTCTTTATTCTTATAGTTCTATATTTACATCAATAGATTATTGTCGTAATTTATGAAGTTAAGGAATTAAATTCATTAGTGCTTTCAGAAAGTTAATAAATTAATAAATGTCAATTTCAAAAGTTTTCAACAATGTTTAAATGTTTATTTAGTTAGGTAGTTAAGCAAATTTAGCAATGTTAAAAGTTTAAAATAGATATTTTAGAAAAGTTCAATATATTTAAAAAGTTTAAAGTTTTAAAAAAAACAAATTTAAAAAGTTTCAAGCCCAGACTCGTACTTTAAAAGTCTTTCTGTAATTTAAGATTTCACTGATATACATATATATATTTCTATATATATATATATTTGTTACCAAACATATATATTTTCATATATGTTATTAATATATATATATATTATATTTTATATGGTATGCAAAAAAAAATAGAGTTTTTAGTTTCGCGTTACACATAAATGTACATAATTTGTGTGTTCCTGGCACACACGTAAAATATATCCTTTTACGCCCAGTTGCCTGGTTCACACATAGTCATGTAAGTTTATGTGATTAAATATATTTTTCTTACGTAGGTATGAATATCCTATGATGCTAAAATGACGTATTACTAATGTTGTAGACGGCAATTTCTTTCCATTATTAATAATATTTTATTTATTAATATTATTATTATTATAAATTATTAATTTTATTATTATTATTATTTTTATTAT
>JABUQX010094069.1:17500-20000 GCA_015478945.1 Trachelipus rathkii
AGCGCCTATAAAGTCATCTGTGAAGCAGTGCGAAGCTAGCTGCGAGGATAGAGGTGGGAGCTGTAATCGTTGAAGAGAGGAAGATGCAGTTGTATCAACTCCTACATTCTGAACAATACAATTTCTCTCTCATACACAATGGTACATACCGCGAAATCCCTAACTTGTTCTCATGGTCTATATTTAAAGGCTAAGAGAACAGCGAGCGTATACTGGGATGAAATAATTTCTTCGTCTACTTCTACCACTACCACTCCGATTAATTCATATACAGCTAGAGATAATACGTGTGCACAAGGTACTGAGTTCAACACGACGAGCAAAAGCGGGTCTATCATAAATCCACAGAAAGTAGCGCTATAACCTGCCTTAGGTTATACTACCTACCTGATAAATTAATTTTCTGTGAGCCTCATTGAAAAACATGCTCTAAACATGTCTAGAGTATACTAAATCTAGCCTTTCCTACTCTTTCGATCTGAGGCTATCGTCGCTTAACTAAATTCTCATACATGAAAAGGCCAATGTTCTTATCGGCACTCTCATAGATATAACTTCCATCATAAACCTTCACCCCTGGACGCATCCTCCTGCATTCCTCCCTCCTATCTTCTAGTCCTATTCTCTTCAGCGTTGTACCGCCCATTATTTGAGAGAGATGTGAGGACATTATGACAGGGTGACCCATAGGCAACTGAATGATCTATGACCGAGCTCTAGGATGGACGGGTGAGACTTGAACAGTGGCCACTTCACCATCGCTCGCGAGATTATTGAGAGTGTGCTCTAAAACCAGAGTCTGGCCAATTCCGTCCGATATCAATCTAATATTTCATATATGTTCTTGAATACTAACACTTTCCTCAGATGTTGGAGAGCCAACTACGATGTTAAAAGCCATCCAAAAAAGGAAGCCCGCGCTGCGCTGATTACACTTACTTAACATCAGCCCTATAAGCTCTCATCAACGGTGTCATTATAATCAATAAGATATATGCTTTGAAACCCTCTCAATATAACTATTAATAATAGACACATAGGATCATTACCTCTTATCTGATCAGCTTAATCTTAAATAGGCCCTATAGCGTGTCAATGGTCGAACATGGAGCGATATTACTTTCTGATTAAACAGCAGTTATGTGTTATCCGCTCTTAGGAACTACGCCGGGACACTTATGCGTGCGTGCCATTGAACTATTCACAATACATTTGACCGGGTTGGCACACGTCACTGCTCCTACCAAGCCTCACACTCCCCTATTGGTACTTCCTCACTTACTCATTATAATGACTTATCTTAATCTAGACAGCTTCTACACAAGTTCGCTATCAATACGCTGTAGGTTGTAGTGGAGCGACTTCTGCTTCTTTTCTTCAAAGTGGTGTTCCTATGGAGTATATCTGATCTTATCTTCTATTAATGTAATCTAACCTACGTTTCATTAAATGATACTTCTCACCTTGCACATACTAACTCTCAGACAACACTTCATAGTAGCTCGATGCTATCGAGAGACACTCTCACATCTCAAACTTCCACAATTTTCACACTCTCAAACACGCACGTTTCCATCAATCTTTACTTCTCAACTATGGAACTCATCTCGCAAATCTTTCCAATTGTTCTGCGCTGATCTGGATATGAATTTCCCGAATTGGGGTCGCTTACATACCTATGAGTGAATATTAATATCTTTAAAAACTCTCAACACTTCTACAATCTCCCTACATCTAAAACATATACTTACCTCACCCCCCCCCCCCACCCCACCGCCCTACACCCCCCCCCCACACCTATCTAACTTACTAATCTCTTCGACGGTATCTCATCGTCTCTCCTGTTGACAATATAATACATCCTTGGCCTCAAATAAACATAATAAATATGTCTTGAGAAAACCTTCACAATCATCAAACGGTTGCTAGGTAATAGAGTCAGGCCTCAAGAAACTGGGAGTATTTGATTCAACGGCGAAGAGCTATTATTTATCCATCTTCTAAGTTACTCACTATATCAATGAGGTCTTCCGAGCCTTGTATGGAGTACTAGTCTCATATCTGGGAGAGGTCATCTTAGTTTCACACGGTTATTTGTAGACATGGAGTCGAGAAGTCAAAATAGATAAAAAGGTATATAACTGTTTGACTTACCCAATTCACTTGACCCTCTATACTACTGACGAGCGAGATGTTTATAGTAGCTATTATCTCTTTATCTATAGGTATTATATCAGTATAAGGGCCAGTGTTTCGTATGAGGATATATATATAACTCGAGCGTACACACCACCTATTAGACGTCGCCTCTACGTAGCACAAGGGGTGCTGTGTCCTGCTCACCAGTATTGTGTAGTATATTGGTTACTCCCAGGCTATAGGTTCGCTGCGACGGTAGCTTCCACTTCTTCTCAGCCACCCTCTGATTCTGATGGAATCTACTCATTCCATACTATCTGAGTGTTTCCTACTAGAAATTTAAATTACGCCTCACTAAACC
>JABUQX010094069.1:22500-33927 GCA_015478945.1 Trachelipus rathkii
CATTTCAAATATGAACACAACTAAGTGACATAATTTAAAAGATTCATAAATCTGTACAAATATATAAATTATCCGTTTAAAAGATTGAGATAATGTTTAACAGTTAAATAATAAATAGAAGATTAATGTTTAAGTCCTTTTATTTCAATGAAGATATATTAACATATTATATATTATATATATATTATTATATATACTATATTATCTCTTCTACTATTATATTTCCTTATAGATTACTAAATGATTTAGCAGTTTTGCTTATATTAAAAGACGATTTATGAGTTACCACCTTCCGTGTACAGTTATGTATAACTATATTAAATTCTAACTATTTATAATTAATATTTATATAGAATTTACTATATTCTTCTTACATTCTATTTTTACTTATATATACTATAACTATTATATTACATATCTTTATTATATATTAATTTAATGTAGGTCATTTGTGACTGTGTTGTTTTTGATGCTATGGGTAATTGTTTATTTATATGTGTGTGTGCTTAAGAACCTATATGTAATTAGAGTTAATTGAATTTCTGTACCTGTTGAAAGATAAGTTAAAGAAAGGAATAAAAAGTAAGCAAACTAATTGAATAATTGAAAGCAAAATACAAACTCCAATTAATAATAAAATAAAATAAATTTAGTTAAAATGAATTGGACATAATTATATGAGATATATATATATAATTATTATTTATATTAATATTTCTATATATTATTATATAATATATTTATTATAATATATTATTATATAATATTATTATATTATTAATAATATTTTATATTATTAATATTATATTATATATTAATACTTATATTTATATATATATATTATATATTATATAGCAATCTCAACCGAAATAATTATCTAACTGTATAAATTCTGGAAAATTGAACTTAATTATTACATATTTCAGTGAGTAAATCTTTTATTACCCAGTGCTTTCTGTCATAAAGAGATATAAATGATTCATTTTGATGAAGCACACGTCCAGATATCAGAAGTTGAACCTGGTGTACTTATCATCTTTCTTCCAGTTATTTGCCCATTAATAATTCCTATGAGTTATGTCCATACATTTCTAGTATGATTTTTATTTAAGAAATAATAGTCGATTTGATTAATTATATCTAGTTTGTAAGATGGCTATTATCTTTTGATAGCCATCTTGCTTCGCATTAATTAAATGGTTGGTTGTCATAGACCCTTATTAATCCTATTCTTCTCATTGAACGGCCAGAACTATTTTTAGAATCATTTTCTATTCCATCTTTTTTTTTACGAGACGAAACCATTTCTTTCTCAGAGATAGTTGCTTTTCATGGCAACCATTTATTTTCCTTTATTTAGAGTAAGGATTGAAGATGCTTCTAGCTTGAAGATAATTCTATTGTCTTTTAATAGAAACATTTCTGCGTATTGTTGAAATGGGAGAGTCTTGTATATGATTGTGAAATGCTTAGTACTATATATTATTCCTTGATGAACCCAGATTTTATCTCTGACCCTCTTTTGATCTTCTTAGATCATAATTGTAATGATAATAAGCAATGACTGTTGATTATGTCTTCATCCCTTAGTAGAATAACTTCCAAATAAAACTAGACTTTTTTATATGTGAAAAAAAAAATTAACTAAGTTCTGAATCTGTTTTTTATAAAGTATTTATTATATTAATGAATGACAAATTGATTTAATTTTTTATTTAGTTTTAAATTATTAATAATTTAATTTTTAATGACATGAAAATAATATCAATCATAAATTTATGCTAAAAGGAAATTAATTGATAGAGTAATGAAATATAAATTGAAAACATATTGAATGATTTATAATGTTGGATATGTTGTGAATATTTTATTACAATTGCATTTGAAAAAAAAACTGTAAGACAAAAATATTTTGACACTATATAGGTTACTTTAGTATCAAAATACAGATACACTTAAAGGTGTAATAGTTATACTATCTGTATCCAGCCAGGAAAATTAAAAAACACTATCCGAGCACTGCCCTATTATTTATTATGATTATAACATTATTATTATTATTTATTATTAATATTATTTTGTTATTATTATTATTATTATTATTATTATTATTATTATTAATTATTTATTATTATTATTATTCCTTATTATTATTATTATATTACTTATTATTGTTATTATTATTATTTATTATTATTATTAATTAATTATTATTATTCATTATTATTATTATTGTTATTATTTATTATGATTATTATTATTATAATTTATAATTATTAATTAAGTTATTATATTATTATTTATTATATTATTATTATTTTATTATTATTATTATTATTATATTATTTATATTCATTATTATTATTATTATTATTATATAATATTATATTTATTATTATTATTATATATCATTATTATTATTATCAGATACTAGTTGTATAACTTATTTTATGTTATTTATATATTTATATTGACTATAATTGAAGGTTGTAAAAATATTTGGACATATGTAAAATAAAGAATTTTTCCTTACTCCGAATAAAGTTTGAAATTGAAATTGAAAATTTGAAATTATTATTATTAATTATTTAATATTTATATATATTATTTATTATTATTATTATTATATTAATTATGATTTATTTATTATTATTATTATATTATTATTATTATTATTATTATTATTTATTTTATTATTATTATTCATTTATTATTATTATTTATTATTATTTTATTATTATTATTATTATTATTATTATTATTATTATTTATATTCATCATTGGTGTTATTATATTTCTAGGGTAGCAGTAAGGTAACAATAGTGGTGGTAGTAGTAGTAGAGTAGTAGTAGTAAGTATTGTAGTAGTGTAGTAGTAGTTAGTAGTAGTGTGTTAGTAGAATTTAAACTCGTTTATTTTAGCAGATCTTTATAGGCATTCTTTTTAATTGGATATTTTATAGAAAATAAGCATGAGTAATTTCCTCAATGATTGAGGATGGTTGTTAGGTACATAAGATCTGTGTGTGAAGGGAGTTAATACTTGAAAGATACACGTTCTGATAATGATTGTTTAGAGTAGTTTTTCTCTTCCCAATATCATAACATGTGATTAACAGAAATTTAGGTGGCTGTAGTCTGGATTTAGTAATGGAAACGGAATATTGAGTGCTTCACGCTTCTGCTGTTCACTCGCTTCGATCACAGAGGAAATGAGAGATCTGGAGCGGATTTATCGTACGGGTACACGTCGTGAGAGAACTGGAAGAAAGAAAGTAGAGTAACAGAGAGATGGCAGGAGATGATGATGAGAGAGTAGAGAGAAGAGCGAGTACGAGCAAAGAGAGATAGAGACGAGAAGGAGAGTAGTAGAGAGAAACATTAACTTATGGGATGAAGCATGTATTAATGTAGCACGAAACACGCTAGGAACTAAATACACAATATATCATTCTTATCTTTAAATAATTCTACTGTCATGAGTTAGTGATATACTCCTTATATGTCACTTTATTATTATAATTATATTTATATTCACGTCACATATTCATCGTCCTACTATTTAAGTCTAATATACCTTATATATATACCTATTATAATGCGTCTAGCTAGACCCACCTTAGAGATTGTAACTATTACGCAAGGGTCAGGGATAGGTAGTTTATTACTATTTCCATTTAATTTATTTTAAATATTTTAATTTTTCTTTATGTAATTTTTTATTTATTTATATATTTATAATAATTATATATATATATTATAATATATATATATATTTATTGGCATATACCCTATTATCACTATTTTATTAATTAGTAAAATATAGGCTATTGAGCCCACAGTAAGTAAGTGGTGGTTAAACTGCAATAGTATAAAAATAATAAAATATAATAATAAAATAAAAAATAAAAATTATATAATATTATATATATATATATATATATATATATATATATATATATATATATATATATAGTTTTTACACGATGCCACCACTCCACGACAATGCCTTTCAAACGAGGGGGCCAAAAAAAATATAAAATAATTAAAAAAGAAAAATTACATAAGAAAAAATTAAAATAAATGGAAGTAAACCCACCCTGTCCCTGCCTAACGCAATTCCCTCAGGTGGGCAAGACGCGGGATTTAAAATAGAGGAAGATTGAATATAGCGGGGAAAATAAAAGAAGGGCAAGGAGTCCCACAAAACAGATGTGGCTGGAAAGAAGGAGGTACCAAAACGAGTGATCCTTGAGTCTATATTCACACAATATTCATATGAGAGCAAGGCACCTCTTGTATTACGAGGGTGAACGTAGTGGTGGAGGAATGCGAGAGGTCATTCACTCGAGCACCTGCCGTTGTAATACCTATAGAAAAGAGATAGGGCGCCGACCGTCACGACGCAGAGAAAGAGGGTCAAGGGAGTCAGAAGGTATGTGGGAAAGTTTATAAGCCTCTTAGCCTTAAGCTTCACTCATTCCAAAGGAGGGTGGAACGCGGAACCACCCCAATGTGGGAACAGTATTCCCATGGCAGGGGCGAGATAAGACCTTTATATAAACGAGGCATCTGAGCAGAAAGAGAAAAATTCACGCAATCTGAACAGAATTCCCAGCTTTTTTGTGGGGCCATTTTAGCAACCGATTGTGATGTGAGGTCTCCAAGACAATTCACTAATTATGTTTAGTCATGTTTATTTTGTTTACGGGTAAGACATTAGGGCCGTCAAAGGGATAGGAAATTTGGGAGGTATTTTATAGAGTGATGATATGACGCCGTCGCTTTTTCAATGTGTTGAACTTCGAATGACTTGCCTTTAACCCACTGAGAAATTCCGACCAAAATCGTAACAATTAATCAGAACGCAGTACGCCAATCATATTATAAAGTATAAACGATTATATATATATAATATATTATATATATAGTATTATATATATATATATATATATATATATATATATTATATATATATATAATATATAATAATATATATATAAATATATAGTATATATATATATATATATATATCATGAGTACTACCCCAAACGATCTGGAGTTTTTTGCAACCAAGGCGAGCTAAATGTAGTATGCCTCTTCTTCTGCCTCTAATGTGGAAAGAAAGTATGCTTTGTCTATCAGTGTACAACAGCCAAGCAACTGGAAGGACCTTTTTTTTTTTTTGCATGATTTTGTAACTGCAGTATCAATGATTGGCTTTTTTTCAACCGATATGACGGATTTTAACGAGCAAAGAATCTGCATTAAATTTTGTTTCAAACTTAAAAAAACTGCTGCAGAAACACTCTTCGATGTTTGTAAGATGCCTTTGGAAATAAATTGTCCTGAGCAAGACAAAAGCAAAAACCTATTTATTTGTTTCAAAAAGCTCAAGAACGGACGAAAGATCAATGACAATGTGCATTTGGACGACGTCCAGCAAAGACAACGAGGAAACCATAGAAATGTTCACGAGGCGATCCATGGCAGATCGTAGGCCGAACTAGCCAAGATGTTTGAAAAGTTAGGACAGTCATACAGTGGGCTGTTCCAATATGTATTTTTTGACTGGACGTTTTTTGAGCATGGGGCGCATTTTCATTGTTTAAATTTAGTGTCAAAACTACTGAGCCGAACAGAAATGTCGATAGCATTCCTTGTTTATACGGAACTCGAGCTAACGATGTCAAAGAGATAATCATAACTTCAATCTCCAATATCACACTGTTATGGAATCATATGCTTTACGGTTATGATCTTGGGACTAACAGAGTCGTCGCATAATTGAAGTAGACTAATTTAGGCAGTTTGCCGTATTTGGATTTGAATGAGCGTATTTTTTGAGAAAAAAAGCGCACCAACGTTCACAGCAATGACAAGTTCCATGTTCGAACGTTTTTTTTCGACAATTTCACGGGATTGTTCGCATTCAATCGATATTCGTTAGTTTATATTCAGCTAATATATGTGTATAATTTTTATATTAGTTTTCTATATCTTGTAGGTAGAGTTTCTGGTATATGGTGGTTTCTTATTTTTTGTTTATTTTTTTTTTTTTATTTTTTTTTTTGTGTTTTGTTTTTTTTTTGTCTTTTGTTTTTTTTTCCTTGGTGCCTTGTTATTTGTATTTGTTATATTTTTGTTCGTTTTTTTGGTGTTTGCGGTTTTTTAATGGTGGTTTGTTTTGATGGGTCACTTGTTTTTCATGGTAATGTGGGTTTTGTGTGGCTGTCGGGTGTGTATGGCGTCGTTCAGGGTGCGTGTTTTTGGCTTGGACTCTCTATCGGGCTTACGCCTCACTCTCCGCCACCACGCGTGTTTTATTTCACTTTCCATCACCACACAGTGAGGAACATCCACTTTCCACGTACGTGAAGTTCCCAATTTGGTTGACGTCTCCTGCCCCAACAAAATCGTACATCGGAGTAATCGAAAACCCGAAATTTTCATTACACCAAGACGTCAAAAAACCAAGAAGGAACTCAAAAAGGAAAAGGTCAAATCGACCATCTATTGTGGTAAAAGGTCAAGTCTAAAATTCACATTGATCTATTTCAGTAATTTTGACTTGCTTAATGATCCTAAAGAGATCACATAAGTCAAAAGCTTTCCAACCTCATCATGGAATCAGACTTCTAGTCAGAGTATAGTGTATAGGTATTAAAACGTAGAATATAGTTGTAATGGACGGCATGTTACGTAAAGTGATAACTACAGTAACACGATATTGGTAAAGATTACAATTCAACATCAGAAAGGTCCTTCGCAAAATATAGTAGCCCGTAACGAAAAGAAAATATTGAGGCGCATGTGCGGAATAAGTAATCAAATCAATAAATTCCCTGACTAAATAGTCAAAAAATCATAGATAACAAAGTAATTCTAATACACACTCTACACGGAGGCACTTTTTCGCGTTGACAGCGCGAGTAAGTCTCGCTATAGGAGGAATTTTCTTTATTAATGATCAGATATATATACTATACAACTCACATAACAAACATTTATCTCTTTGCGCTTCTACACTCATCGTTATTAAACTTTTATGATAGCATCTTACTTTTTTTTTTTATATCTACAATGTAGAATTCGCAGTTCAAAACCTTTGCTTAAGCCCCACGTTTTCGCTCCCTAACAAATCATAATCCCTTGCCTCTAACCAGCCTGAAGAATTATTGACCATTCTCCCAACTGCATATATCCATCTGGATACCAAACACATTCCCCGTTCATCTCTAATGTTTTATCTATTGACTCCTACCGATGCTTTTTTTTATAAAGGCATCTATCTATAAATTATTATCCACTACTAATTGCGGTTAATACACGTATATCACTATCTGATGTGTGTGTGAGTGATTCATTATTTTGGGTCCACTACCGTTTTCACTTTCCTTTATGACAGCGAGTACACCGCATAACTCCTTCATTCGCTACCATTGTTTACTATTACATGTTATCTATCAATTACATGTCTACTTTAGTTATATGTACCATTACAACTCCTCTTCACTTATACTATACTCCTACTAGAGAGTATTACATTACCTTTCTTATTACCCTCCTTCACAAATTATTACTATAATCACCTTATCCGCGTACTATTTATATTTTAACGTTAATACTAATATTACTACTATTAGTCTGATCTATGAATTTTGAATAACAGTTCTATAATTATAATAATATATATATATATATATATAATATATATAAATTATATATAATATTAATTATATAATATATACTATCCTATCACATATATTATTTTCTATAACATAAATATATATATTTAATAATATATTATAAATATAGTATTTATAATAAATATAAATATATTTTTAGTTCTGATAAATATTTATTTATTAAATTTATAATTTTTTCTATATATATATTAATTAATTTGTCTACAGGTATTAACTTATTGTTATATTGTGATGTAAGTATTATTAATATTATAAATATATATTAATGAATTAATAATATATCTAATATAATTATAATTATATTATATTATATTATATATATATATATATATATATATTATAATATATATATATATTATATATAATATATAATATAATATAATATTATTCAATTATTATATTGTAGAGTGATGTATAGTCTCAACGAGGTACATATATAAGGATATGATAAATAACTTTTTAACTATAACATTATAATGGTAGTTAGAGATATTACAATACAGATAGGACTCGTTGTAAAATGTATTGATTCCTCAAATGGTATTCAGTATAAGATCCTATTATCTTACTCCTGAGAATGAGATCACACCACTTACTATAGTCCCTCCGCGGCGAGACTCCAGGCGAGAGTAGCTACTAGCTCACCGTGGCAGACCCCATACACATAACAATATCCAAAGCCTTTACACACACCTGCTATAGTGTTAGAGAACTTTCCACATGACGGGAGAAGACGAACGTAGCGAGAGAGAAAATATGACGGCGGTAAATGTGAACCGACTTTTTATGTCCAAAATTAAAATTCCCATATTGGATGGGCCCCCAGCAATCGGTGCCGCATCCACTGGTCCCCATGTGAACTCGTGGTTAAAAATACTTGAGCATAACTTCGCTCAGGAGGGCATAACCAGAGACCAAGAAAAAATAACTTGCGCCCTTGTCCATATAAGCGCAGATGCAAACTCTTCAGCAAGAATAGCGCTAGAAGCAACCCCAGAGCTTTCTGAAGCAACTTCTTACGATGAATTTAAGAAGATACTACTTGAAAATTTAGCCCCTTTAACGTCATTTCGTGTTTGGGAGGTCTTTGAAGAACTTACGTCAATGAAATTGGGTAAAAGTTCGACCCTAGCGACTTTTTGTCATAAGTTAAGAAGATTGGTGATAGAGTTCTCTGAAGAACTCGAATTGAGATATGGTATAATAGTGAGTAAAGAGATGAGAAGAGTGTTGTTGTGGGGTAACACTTATATGAAGTTCACAGATGCAAAGACTAAAGAGAAAGTGGCAAAGATCTTTACTAAAGAAAATACAGCTTCTGAATTGATAAGTAAACTTAGTGCAAAGAAAGTAGATAATAGACGAAGAGCTGATGATAAAATAAGCGCAATAGGAGATAATTTGGGATAAAGAGAAATGAGAATAGATTTGACAATAGAGGTAGTAGACCACAATTGTTAGACCAGCTAAGTTCAGTCGAAACGGACACTGAAATCTATCCTGGCAATAATTGCCAAAAAGATTATGACCGCTCGCAGATATAGAAGAGGTAATTATGATCCCTACTGTAATGATCACAAGTATCCCAGAACCTACAATAATCCCGGTTCCTATAAACAAAGGAACAGCAGAGCTAGAAGTAGTAGTAGGCAAAGGCAACGATTTAGAAGTACAAGCCCTATGCCAAGAAGACCACAAACATGGTCGACTAACAATGAAGTAGGAGATGATGCAACGCCCACGAGAGGGGTACGTTGGAATAAATTTAATAGGTCAAGGAGGGGCAGTAGTTCCCCCAGTCCGAGATTCACTCCAGAAAAGGGAGCAAGCCAAAAGGCAAATCGCAATGAGTATAAGGTAAATAAAGTGTCAGATGCAGTAGTTTCTGGAACAGAAACTCCTCCTATGCGGAATGCCAGACAGATGCATCGTTCTCATTCTAAGGAAGAACTACTAAGAGACTCATATGAAGAACCGTCCAGTTCAGAAGTAGACTCGGACGAAGCAGAGTATATTAGAGGCAATATACACAAGAGTTGTAAAATATTGGAAAGGGGTGAGACACCCAACAAGGAGAAAGGCGATCAGAAAATGGCAAGAAAGCTGACCCATCGTATAATAAGCGAAAGCGGATCAGATTATGAAATGGCGGAGCTCAATAAAGAGGAGCAGTGTGCTAAGGTACAGAACAAAGCTTTTTTAGAAAAGGCAAGGCGTCGCGCATGCGCGCCACAAGAATAGATAACCTATTCAAGGAAGCACCTAGCGGCAGAGTAGCTTCAAATATGGATGATAAGACACCCATTGCCGCACACGGTGTAATATAGTCACGCGGAGCAAGACACAATCTGCACCACACGGCACCAGCGTAAGCCGCAATATTATTAACTTGTAGTGATTTTAAGCAATAATGATAGTATTATCATAATGAACAGCTTTTATCGATTTCAGGTTCGTACCCTTAACACTTCTTAAATACACACACCTTTACGATTTAGAAGGTAGTTTTGATTTAATTTCCAAAGACATTAAACTTAATCTGAAAGACTTTACCGCAGGGTTGGGGGGTAATTACAGGTGTAGAGATCAACCACACTTACATTGAAATAGCTAATCGATCATGTCAGTGTCAATTTGTATTCTGTAGGAGATAAACTGTGGATTTCGAGACCGTCTACCTACTCCATCACTCATCCCTCTCTCTTCAGCGAGTCTTTCTTTATGTCTCAGCACCCTCTATCTTCTCGGTCTTTCAGCCTCACTATCCTTTCCTTCTTCCTAACCCCTCACTCAATATTCGATTTAAGGATAGGAAGTGCTATTTCAAGGAGGAAAGTAGCACAGGTTTAAAAGTAGATGTGAATAACCCAATACCGTTAATGGTAGACAAAAAGGTAAAACTATCCGCGAAGATGGTGGACAAGGAATGTTCCAACCAACGATCGAACGTAATCTGCGAAAATAAGACATCAGGAACAACGGGGAATCGCTGGCAGCAACGGAGGAAGAATATAAGACGTCGTAGACCGAATAAGAGATCGGGCCGATGCCATAGTACTTATAACTATGCCCGTGCAAACCCATGGCGACGACAACCGAATCCTGTATGGCAGAAAGGCAGAAGATTTAATCGATATAATAATAGAAAGAACTGGCAGAGAAATAATAGAAAGCGCAGAAATAGGCGCAGAAATAGGCGCAGAAATAAAGGCTGGTACCAAAATAATAATAGGTACTCAAGAAACGCCACTCACCTAACCGAGCCACATCCTGAGCGCTCTCCATTCCTCTCAGAGTCCAAAACACTTAACATTTCCCATTCTCCGCTCTTCTCACCAAACCATTCTTCCAATCCCACTCTCTCTCTTATCACCCTATTCCTAATCCTCTCTCTTTTGCTAACCCCACATACGCTCTCAACCCTTTCATCTCAAACACTTCCAGCTTCTTCTTGGACCTAGCATTCAACCCACATGTTTCACACCCATATAGTACCGCTGGAACACATATTTTTTTCAAACATACTTATCTTAAGTTTAAGTGATAAATCCCCCCCTTTCCATAATTCCCTCAGACCACTCAATGCTCTCACTTCTCCTACACTGTGATCTATCTCTTCCTTCATCCCTCCTTCCTTACCCAAATCCATCCCAAAATATCTGAAAACCTTTACTTCTTCTAATACTACATCTCCTACTCTAATCTCTAACCCCATCCCC
>JABUQX010094070.1:0-18122 GCA_015478945.1 Trachelipus rathkii
AAGTGATATATATATATATATATATATATATATATATATATATATATATATATATATATATATATATATATATATATATATATATATATATATATATATGGTTAAGTATAAAAAGAGCGGTGATAGTGGAATGTGATGATTTCGGAGGAAGGAAATGAAGGAATGGAAGGAAGGGGAATGGAAGATGGACACCGGTAAAGATGGAATGGAATCGATGGAATGAAATAAGGGAATGTAAGTGATGCCAAAACTAGCAAAAAACCCATCCGTAACTTTTATCATATATTTTTCTAAATTAATATTCATAATGTAACACCATTTACCTGGGCTTAACTTTGATACCAGTGATTCTAATATATGGGCTTGGAATACAGTTTTATCTTTAACCTTAAGTCATTAGTCCACCAAGGTATTCAGGATAATTTCCTAAATAAATTAAATTTAGTGATTTCTAGTCAATTGGCTCTTAAATACCACAATTACCGACACTTTAGAATGTTTAGTTTTAGTGATCAACAGCACTGCTTGCAACAGACTCACAGTCTACAGCCTAACTTGTGGGTTGCAACTGACTGCACGTCGGAGAATTAAATATGTCCCTAGGCATTATGCAGCTATCAGACCTACCATGTAGACTATGAAACCAATCACCTAGTTTTAGTTACAAAAAAGTTTCTAAAAACTTCAGGGCAACAAGTAAAATCTTAGTTTAATTATATATATATATATATACATATATGAAAATAATAGATAGTTAGCATATATATACATATATATATATATATATATATATATTATGAAAGAAAGAAAAGAGTATATATATATATATATATATATATATATATATAAACAAAATCTGGCGTTATCCAGACTTGTTATCGTCACTATCTACATACACAGTAATTGATTCATTGTTTCAAAATCTTTCCCATTTTCACTTGGTGCTCTTACTCAAAAAACCCAGCCCTAGTGGGTAGATGATCAGCTCCTTGTGGAGGTATCCAGAGCAACCCTGCATAGTTTCTAAGTTACAGCTACTGAGCTATAGGGAGCTAACTTGCTAACTTCTCGGTCTCAGATTATGGTGATGACAATGATTAAAGTTTAATATAAATTTAAATAGGCCTATATTACAAGTTTCACCAATGAGGGAATGACATTCATTCAGCAGTGAGAATAAGAATGTCTGTTAACAAAATATGTTTAGTTTAAGAATTTTATACCTATTGATTAATTTATTTGTCAAATAATATGAAATATTAAAAAATTTTAATTATTAATAATTTTCTCCCCTCACAACTAGAAATTTTAAAAACAAAAAATCCCAATAAAACTCAAAAAAGCCAAAATAATAAAATTATGGTCTTAATCTTTGGATAACTACAAGGTTAAATGAATAATAAAAGGTGTTCTATTTTCTAACTCTTAGCTTTGTGTTGTGACATTGGTATTCTGTTTCTTTGCTTGCTCAAAAGAGCTTTACCATTACCATTGGACCACCTATGAAAGGCCACACAACTTTGGTTGTGAAAGCATCAACTAACAGGTTTGTTCAATAAAATACCTTCTCTTTTCTAGTCACCATTCCGTAAAATCTCTTCCATCATGTACTTTGTTTTAATATCTCATTTTAAAGCTTGTGGTCCATTACCCCTAACATAACACAACAAAATAAAAGCAACACAACATGATAGAAAATAAAAAAAAGTGTAACTCACCCTATTATATACAATTTAAATTTATACAAATCCAATGAATAATTAAGTTATAATTTTTCATTTATGACGGTATATATAAATAAATTAAAAAATGTAAAAAATAAATTAAAAAAAAAAAAAATCATTTTTAAATATAAACATGGCAAATAAAGTTTTCTGCATATGTGTATATATGTATTTTCAATGTATAGTTCAAGTTATTTCTACAAAGTTTTTATGAGAGAGAGAGAGAGAGAGAGAGAGAGAGAGAGAGAGAGAGAGAGAGAGAGAGCAAGAGAAATAGAGAGAGAGAGAGAGAGAGAGAGAGAGAGAGAGAGAGAGAGAGAGAGAGAGAGAGAGAGAGAGAGAGAGAGAGAGAGAGAGAGAGAGAGAGAGAGAGAGAGAGAGAGAGAGAGAGAGAGAGATTTTAGAGTTGCTGCATTTGCATCAAAACTAAATCCAATATAAGAAAATTAGCTTCCAAACGATCAAATACAACAACATAGTATTAAGTAAAAATACAAGTACAAGTACTTTAGTAAGACCTGTATATATATATATATATATATATATATATATATATATATATATATATATATATATATATATATATATATATATATATATATATATATATATATATATATAATCTACTCTGAAGAAAGGGTAGGGCCACTGAATCACAAGGGCGTGGGTTCAACCACCATCCAGATCCTAGGTAACAATTACCAAGAGAACTTCACCCCATGAATAAAGTGCTATGCATATGATGTATGAAACTTTTGATAATATATATATATATATATATATATATATATATATATATATATATATATATATATATATATATATATATATATATATATATATATATATATATATATATATATATATATATATATATATATATATATATATATATATATACAGTAAAATTAGAATTTGCAGGAATTTGATGCCAGTTCCAGTTCGAAAGAACTGGAATTTCTTAATTAATTTACTTGAGAAAAAATTTCTGTTGAAGAGATTTATTTTATATAACCATAGCTCATCTTTTAAGTAAAAAAACTTTTCACCAGTATTGGGTGATATTTTAAACGCTTTTCCTCAAATATATTTCCTGTTTCTGAAAATGAAAATAATTCTCTGAATATATGAGGGAGACTGGAAAGGAGAGTAATTTTTGGCTAGTACTGCTATGTTTGGGAATTTAGCTTTGGTCACTTTCCACCAATTAAGTAATTCTTCTTTTCCCAGATTAGAAATTGATTTCTCTGGTAAAAAAAATTTTCTTTAAGAATTTCACCTTTTGAAGAGCCACTGATTTTTTTTTCCTTTTTACACTAACTGACTCGCTGTCACTTTCACTTTCTTCAAACTTATAAAAGCTAAGTAACTTTGCAGTAATTTCTTTTCTTAATGCTCCTGATGATTTTGAGGTACTTGGCAAATCTAAGTTTATTGTAGATAATGCTTGTTTCTGAAAATGGATGGATGACTCATTGCCTGAACCTTCTTCTGTACTGCTACTACTATTATCACTTTCTACCTTCAATTATTTGCATATTTCTTTAAGCATCCATTTTCTACTCAATTCTCTTATTTCATTAGAAAATAAAGTCAGTTTGTATCTTGGGTCTACTACAGTACTTAAAACAATTATCTTGTTTTGATATATGTTCTATTGATCCTTTCTCTTCCCTTTTTATTCATAAATCTAAACTCTAATGTCTTCTGTCAGCTCTTTCCTTTAAAGTTCGAACTTGCTCTCCAGAATCTGAGAGATATGCTGGAGCTTAAATATGGAGAATAATTGATGATATGATTGATTTTGCCTTATAGTTTCCGTAACCATGAGAAATGATTGCAAAACTCTCCAGAATTTTTTCAAGTATTTGCCATTTATTAGCAGTCAAAGCTTAAATGATTGATTGTTCTATAATATAAACTTACAGAGGGTCTTCGCTATCCAATTTTCTGTAAATATGTGCTATTCATCTTGTATTAACATCTTGAATTGGCATAAGTAAGCTTACAAGATGTGGATCCAAGTCTCTCTGTATTTTAAGTTCAATACAGTTTAAAAACTGGAATGATTGAAATGTGTAAAAATATTCCTACATTTCTTTATTAAATCATAGTGCTCTTTGAGAAAATAAGGCATCTTTAATAACAAATTGAATTTTATGAATAAAACAAAAAAAACTTGTGTATCCCTGCTAAATCAGTTCCAAGTTTCTTATTATATCTCTATCTCGAAGGATCAAATGGATTTTGTTAGGAGGAATTTCCCAATTATTCATCATAATTTCAAAACTCATAGTGATTTTAATTCCAGAGTGAGAAATACTTACAATGGAGTACACAGTCCATTTTTTAAACTCTCTGGTCAGAGGGCAGTTAAAGAAATAAATGACTCGTTTGAATATTTAGTCTATCTGTAGTAAATGACATCTGATCAGTCTTAGATAACCTTGAATACTACTGATCATAATTTCCTGTATGAAGTTGGTAACATCTGTACAAAATATTTTCTACTAGAATAAGATATTATTTTGGTTGAAAATGGGCAATAAGTTCTATGAATCCTTCTGTGACTGAATAGTTAGTTACTCATTGGCGAGCAAAATTCATTATTTTGTGATTTGGGTCATGATACAAATCTTTTTGGGGAGACTCTCCTCAAACTCAAATCTAACCCACGGCTTGGATGTATTGCTCTTTGTGGTTTCCTGTTCTAGAAAATACAAGACTCTCCCTTTACTATTAAAATTTTGGACTTCCAGATATACTCTCTTCAATGATGATTTTCTATATGTTATATACCTACAATGTACTAAATATAAGATTTTATATTGAAAATTATATAAAATTTTTTTTTTTTTTTTTTACATTTCTTTTAGTTAAAGGAAAGTTTAATAAATTCCAAGGTTCCGCTGATTTTTTTTTTTGTGATTCCAGCCAGAACTGAAAATTTCAGTTCTGGTACACCCCTAATATATATATATATATATTAGGATGGGCTGATATGATTAGCCGGATATCCGGCTGGAAGTTAACCGGATATCGATAGTGAATTAGCCGGATACCGGATATCCGCAGTCTGTTATATAGCGCCGGGCGGGGTGACTAAATAATAAAAAAAAATTTCATTTCGTGGTAGTACTACAAGTTTTATTTAGATTATCTTTAATTCTAGAGAGTTTTTATATTTTTAAAAAATATAATAAATTAGTGTATAAAATGTCCTTAAATAGAATTTTACATTTGAAAAATGCGAGTTTTTTTTAACTTTGTTTTAAATGAAAAGTTATCGACAGATTTTAATTATATATTTTTCAGTGTATACAGTTGAGTATGTTAACTGGCAAAGTAAATTTTTGTTCCATACAGTACAAGTTGTTAAATCATTGGGCCTAACTTGGCCCAATTCAACCCCCCCCGTCCCCATAAAAATTGATGATGGGGTGAATTGGGCCACCATTGTTATTCTTATTTTATGTGGCCATTATTATTGACATTTTATTATGTATAATTAATTTAAATATAATAAAAAGTTACTTATATTAGGTAAAAATTAAAATAAAAAAATGAAATATATATGGAAAATATGAATTCAAAAAAAGTGTCAAAATTTGTCCTACGAATGGGGTGAACTGGGCCACCACATTTTTATTCTTATTTTATGTATCATTATTGAAATTTTAATTACTTATTACTAATTTTAATATAATAAACAATTTCTATATTAAGTAAAAATTAAAATATAAAATTGAATTTATACATAAAAGAGGAATTTTAAAAGATGTCCCAATTCACCCCACAATGGTGGTCCCATTCACCTTCAAACTGTCTAAATGAGCTTTTATTTAAACTTCAATAAAACTATGATTATTAGAATTACATAATTATTTTTTTTGCTTATGACTTACTATAGGGCCTTGATTTTCAGAAAAAAACCAAAAGTATATTAGGGGAAAGTCGGGAGACGGTTATACCTAGAGCGGCCCACGCCCCCCCGCAATACTATATATTTATAATATATATATATATATATATATATATATATATATATATATATATATATATATATATATATATATATATATATATATATATATATATATATATGGCCAGTCTCCAGATTAGGTGCCCCCTGTATCTAAAAAAAAAAAACACTATATCTACATAAAAAATTAATATATTTTCGAATTCAACGTCCATCGTAATGCAAGAACTAAAAAAATAATAATTATTAATTTTAATAAATAACTGCAAAAAATATTATAATTGTACATTTCCAAACTTAATTTAAACATGATACCCATAAAATATAAACGTTTTCCTTATATCTTTTCAATACTTTAGGGGAAACTTAAAGTATATATTGGAAAGTTGAAAATAAAAATTTCAAAGTTAAATTAAAATTGCATATAGTTTAGGTTATTTTAATACCATCAAAAAATTAATATCTCTAGAACATCTATCTATCATAGAGTGTGTAAAAGGCTGCGTTGCATGTTCACTTTTACTGAAAAGAAAAATATTGGGGACCTTAAGATCTTTGGGAACTAAAATTTGGGGAACCAGAGAATTATCGCGACATGAAACCTATTTATTATTATTTTTACTTTTTTTTTATCTCTCACTTTTTTTTATTTTATTTCTTATTCATTTTCCTACATTACAATGTGCACTGATTTCAAAAATGTATTCAGTTTTTATGTAGCTATCATAGTTTTTTTTTACATACATGGGACATCTAATCTGGAAGCTGACCTATATATATATATATATATATATATATATATATATATATATATATATATATATATATATATATATATATATATATATATATATATCAGAGGTGGACGTTCCGCAATTCCGCAATTGCCGAATACCAAAATAAATTGAGGAATTGCGATTGCGGATAATTTGAAAAATGTTGTGAATTATATGCTACGGAATGCCTATATCAGTTCATAGTGAGGACTACAAAAAGAATTGTGAGTTTCAGTGGAATAATATATTTTTTACCATATATTTTAATATTTTTATAATATATTATTATAATATTTTAATATTACCATATTTTTTTTACCATAATTCTATGAAACGGTCACCACCTCAAATTTCAGATAAAATGTATTGTACAGAAAACATAAATGATGAATAAATAATTTAAACTTCAAACACATCATCAATATTCTAAGCTAGTATATAAATATATATATATATATATATATATATATATATATATAGTAGTAGTAGTATATATATATATATATATAGTATAGAGAAAGAGTATATATATATATATATATATATATATAATTTCAAATTATTTGGAATATTTCCAAATCCGAGGATGAACCTACTAGGGAAGTATCATCCGGTTATCCTCGCCGATAACAATGATGAACCGGCCGGATACCTAATAGTCAAAAAAACTTGCCGATAGGCCGGATACCGGATAGTTGCCGGAAACCAGCCCATCCCTAATATATATATATATATATATATATATATATATATATATATATATATATATTATATATATATATATATATATATATATATATATATATATATATATATATATATATATATATATATATATATATATATAATTCACAACTCAAATGCATAACTTTATTCATGGACTATCACAGGCTGCCTGAAAACCACTCCAATTCAACAACTACACAAAGAAACAAAAATTCTCACCATTCAGGATCATTTGGACATGATAGGAACACAATTCTATGCCAAGGCTATAGACCTGACCCACTCATGCCACTACCACCTACAAGATCATATACATCTTTTAAAATCCCCTCCCTCCTCCACTACATTACATTCTTTAGAACCATCACCATCCTCCAAATAACATGACTCTCTCAAAATATTCATACATACTTTACATAATATACCTTAACAATTGCCCACCAAATCACCTTATAAACTAACCTTACAACTTCTACTACATCCTACATTATTCCAATCTTATCTTTCACCCTCCATCTTTAACTTTGCTTCTACTAGGCAGTGATCAGATATATACCATTTTTTTTTTTTTTTTTTTTTTTTTTTTTAATAGTTGTCACCACCACTCACGGGCAGAGCCCTATTCAAGGAGGGGGTGTTACACGTCCCAGAAGCTCACCAACTAACGCAAATTACGAAGATGAGCACAGACCAGCTTTTGAAGTGAGTGAGATTAAATTCAGCAGGAAACACAGAAGATGGAAGAGAATTCCACAGAACAGAGGTGGCAGGAAAGAAGGAAGCACCGCAGCGTACTAGCCTGGAGTTACCAATATCCACACAAAACTCATGCGCCGACACAGCACCCCTTGTGCTACTCTTCTCAAGACATTTACCAATAACCGAATCTTTCTTCATTTGTTTTATATATAAATTGTCTAGCAAAGAATGGTTACTGTTCACTATACCGGTATATATATATATATATATATATATATATATATATATATATATATATATATATATATATATATATATATATATATATATATATATATATATATATATTTACAAAAATACATTTACAAATATCTAAATTTCATTCCTCAATTTCAATTTTACCCACAATTAACTCAACTAAAATTTTATTTGGTAAAAGTAGGGCAGAACATCTTCAACACAGATTTTTATAAAATTTATAAAAATGATAGGATAAGCTAAAAAAAAAAAAAAAAAAAAAAAAAAAAAATTAAAAATGACTAACATCTTTAAGAAAAAGAGTTACAGCTTTTCAAAGTTGTTAAAACTCCCATAGGCTTTTGTTAGTCTAATTGACCGAAATGCCATCTTATGATTCTTATCACCTAATGGATTATTTAAGCCCCTAAGTTCCCCCTAACCTAATGGCTTATCTAGGCCCCCAAGTATGCCCTAACCTATTGGATTAGTTAAGCCCCCAAGTACACCCTAACCTAATGCAGGGTTCACACTAAAATTTTGAATTTGATTTCCCTGACTTTCCCTGACCAGCGTGTTCGTTATTTTTGGTGTATAAAATATCTATTAATTATTATTGCAGCCTATTTACTCAGTTCATACATTAAATTATTGAAAATTTACTTTAGAAATTGTTCATCATCATGGATGAATTTAAAAAAATATTTTTTTTTTAGTAATCAGCCTATACCTTACCCATAGCCGTCCAAAGCACTCCTTTTTTATTTTTTCCAAAAGAAAAGTTTTATTTATACAAAAAGAAAATAAATTAAAAGCTTACATTAATAGCCTAGGTGAATAGCATCCACTGTAATAACAAAAGTTCTAAATGGGGATTTAGATTAACTTTTTCTTCTCAAGCATTTGAATTTTTGATTTTTATAGCGTCTTCTTCTGTTAAAGCCTTCAGTTTTAACATTTTTCTTTCTCTGCTCAAGTTTATTGATCTGTATGGATTATGACCTTTTTTCAACCTCATTCTGGGACTTTTCTTTCTGTTTTGACTCTGAGATGTTCTCATATCTCCTGTGGGCAGCTCTTACATTTGTCAACATTTTTTTTGAGTGATAGGAACTTATGAATACTTTCATGAGATCTTATAGCATTGTGCACTGTTCTTTGAGAAATCAGACTATGTTCTTCAGATTCTCCACTAAAATTGCTTTAATTACAGAAAACCCTCCTTCCACTGTCACAGATTTTACGCGAAAAATATCAGTCCCACTTAATAATTTGCCATAATTTCACATAATATTGGTTCTCAGGTGCTATAGAAGGAAAACTCATCAAGTCTCTTAGAAGGACAATCACCATCCAAAAAAATATTTTGAATTTTAATTCAAGGGTAGAATGAGCTTCACTGCAAAGTAGAGTATAGTGCTTTTTCTTTCTCAGCAACAGAATCTGTGATTCGGTTATTGGTGTACAATGCCTCTAGCAATAAATCAAATCTTTGTTTCCCTTGTTCTGGCTGGATGAAAAAACTATACTAGGGATCCAATGATGAGAGCTATTGACAGGCTTGTACTTTAGAGACCTTCTTTCTAATATCACTCTGTCATTTTGTTTTGCACAGTCTGGCATTCAAGTTTGTCATGTAAATCTAATGCAAAAAAGCTTAGTTGTTGGTTGTAGCAGGTATTTTACTGGACTTAAGAAATCTTTCCATAATATTAAGTACGAGACATTGTAAATCTGTGAACAGAAATGAACCAAGGTTCAGTTTGACGTTCCAACCACTGGTTGTTAAAGTTGTTTTTTTTGCTTGAAGTCATTTTATAAATAAATAATAAATACCTTCAACTGCACAAAAATCAAAAAAATCACTACAAACCTCAACAAAACACCCTCAAAAGTAATTCCCTAAAAAGAAAAGATATAAACAGATTAAGTCATAAGTCATACAGTCTAAAAACACATCCATATACCAATCACCTTCAATCGAAGGGATGAGCTTGGAACAACTTCTACGAACAGAATAAGAAGAATAGTAGGTAATAGTGAACTAAAAATAGAAAGAAACAGGATAGAAGTAGATTTGTGGAATGTCATTCCTAGCCCATCCTTTTCATTCACTTTCAAATACATCTCTCATTCCACAATTATACAGTAAGGAAAAAATATATCAAAATATGTAACTTGGTCCATGGATCATTTTTCATATGTTTGAAAATTTTAAAATTTCCCTGACTTTTTTTTGGAATTTCCTGACTTTCAGCATATTTTAAACGTTTGACTTTTCCTGACCAATTTTTTTTCCCTGACCTTTCCAGAAAGTGTGAACCTGTAATGGAATATATATATATATATATATATATATATATATATATATATATATATATATATATATATATATATATATATATATATATATATATATAAAAGTATATATATATATATATATATATATATATATATTTAGTACTATTGCATTAATTTAAATTTGTCGGCAATTTTCGTTATAGAACACTGGCAATTATATTTATCACAAATCTTTAGTTCTAAAATCAATTTAAAATCCTGTAAAAACGCTAGTAAAATTGAATCATCATTACATAGGCTATGTCAAGCAAGTCATATAAATTCATCTTTAACTTACGGAAGAAAATCATAACTACACTAGAGGGATTATGGAAAGAAACTGGAATCAAGATGGCGTCTGTCGAATTGAATAGCTAAATAGGTATCTGAATGGGTTTGACTGATATATATATATATATATATATATATATATATATATATATATATATATATATATATATATATATATATATATATATGTAAAGTTGCTACTTTTTTCTTACCTATCATATGATTGTAGAGGTTACTTTTCTTATATATCGTAAGATTATAAAAACAATTTTTATTTTATATCGATTATATATCGATAAAGATTATAAAAACAATTTTTATTTTAATGTGAATAGAAGTTAAATTTAAAAGAAAATAAAAAACACCAAAAAATGAGAGAAAAGTAGCTTCACTTGTTTTACAAAAAAAAATTAAACTATAAATTTATATTTTACTCGTAAATTATTAGTATTTAGCAGAAATGAATGTAAGTGACATATACGAAATTTGTTCAAGTGACTGCGGTCACTTTTAAGTTTTTTTGCAATATTTCCAATTAATTGTGACGAAATAAGAAATGTAACGGATGCAATATTGAATGTGACATTAATTAAGAGAAAAGGCAAAAAGTTCTTTTTCCGTTGTCAAATAATTTCCAGCAGGCGATTTGTTCCCACCCCACCGACGGACATGATTCAAAAATATATAGGACCAATTACGTTTTACAACTCCGCCAGTTTTAAATATTTTAACTAAAGGAATACCCAAGCGTAACCGCAAAGATGGCAGGAGTCAGTCTTCTGCCTCCGGTTCGGCATAGGTAGGGACTGACACCGGGAGTGGCCCCCGGAACCCCCCACTTCGATATTTAGTGTCGCTAGTTCCTTCCGCCTTCCCTCACGGGCATGGAAAACGCCCCTCTGTCCCCTCACCGCTCAAGCCCCTAATTTTTTTTTATTTTTTTATTAATTTTTTTTTACATTTTGTAATAGGTTTTACACGCTGATTCCAAATATGTAATTGGTTTTTCTGTAAGTGTCAGACTTTTCGAGATATTTCATTTTATGATTTTTTTTTTTTTTTTTTACATTTTTATAATAAGCTTCATATATGCTGATTTCAAATATGCAATTGGTTTTCTGTAAGTCTCCCAAAGGAATCCAACAAAACCTAACTTTAAGTATTTCCCATGATATATATATATATATATATATATATATATATATATATATATATATATATATATATATATATATATATATAAGTTGCTTCACTAAATTTAAAATTAAACTCGTATTTTATCATTTTCCTAGCTTCTTTTCAAATATTTTAAATGTACAGTAGGTCAGATAGCTAGGGAAACTATCAGACAAATTGCGGATATATATTTATTTTCATATATATATATATATATATATATATATATATATATATATATATATATATATATATATATATATATATATATATATATATATATATATATATATCAAATTTATCATTTTTGGAATTTGAAAAATTTTGCCCTTAGAGGAAAGGTTCAATTAAGCGTAAATTTCTATGGGAATTTTCAAATTTCAACAACTTAGAGAGGCCATAACTTTTTTTCCTAAAAAGTGACAATTTTCATATCCTGTGATTTTTATAAAAATCGGGGGTGAAGCCCCTCTGCGCTACTATTACCATATATATATATATATATATATATATATATATATATATATATATATATATATATAATAACCTAAATACTTAATATCCAAAAAATCAAACAACAGAACACTAATATAATTTGCATTATTCTATTCATCAGCAATATCTACATTTTATAAATGCAGATGTGGCAAAATTATAATTTACAGATGAATATTAATTTTGATATAATATTAATTTTAAATAATATATATATATATATATATATATATATATATATATATATATATATATATATATATATATATATATATATATATATATATATATATATATATATATATATATATATATATATATAATCCTAAAAATAAGCATCAAGTACAAATGTATTAGGTCTAATCAAATAAAATGATTAAGGCTTAAAATGATAAATTTACATAAATGAAGTTTTAAAGGACTTTACCTCTTTTACTGACATACATCTTTGGTAAAACTTTTTGAACCATCTTGCCTAATTAATTAAATTTAAGAAACGAGCAAATTTTGGAGATCACCTGATTAACGTTATGAAGCCAATAAAATGTTTACTTTTGAATTGTCCGTTACAGTATTGTCCGGTAACTTAAGTTCGCGCGAAAAACAACTGTTTGACAATTAACACCTCATAGTTTAAAACAATGTTGCCAGAACTTGGGAATAAAAGGACAAATTAGATACGTGTAAATTTAAAGGACAGACACACTATGGACATATTAACAAAGTACTATGGAGAGAAAAATTGTAGCTGCAATCTGCAATTCAAAAATGGTACACACAGATATGCCTTATGTCAGGATGAACGTCATTTATTAAAGGAATTCTAAGGTATAATTGATGAATCTCAGGGTTGTCTCGTTTTCCTTACGTTCTTTGGAGAAGTTTTATTTATAATAAACAAGTAAAATTTACGCTATAAAAGAGAAAATAGCTTATTCAATATTTATTTGGTGAAGTTCAATAAATTTTTAGTTCTTTACTTTTTTATTTTAAGGTTTTTTTTTTTAATTTTATTTAGTCAATTAAGATTTTAATATTTTTTTTTAAAAAATTTATTTAGTCAATTAATATTGTTAACTATAAAATTCTCTCTCTCTTTCTGATATATTCAACCACGGTAAAAATGATGCAACTTACTCGCACGCAGCCAACTCAACTACCAAGGTGTTACACGGCACCGCTCGCGTGCATTTGGAGCGATCGTTTTAGCTGGCTCTTTGCCATGCATGCATGGTATTCTTTTAGTGTTTATTAAACTCAGTAAATATCTAATGAAAAAATCTCATTTGATATATATATATAGTATATATAATATATATAGATATATATATGATATTTATATAATATATATAATATATATTATATATATTTTAATAGTATATAATATATATATATATAATTATAATAATATTATATATATATATTATATATATATATATAATATATATATATATATATATGGTATTATAAGCAGTTTTACCTTCAAATATATATATATATATATATATTATATAATATATATATATTAATATATATAATATATTATATATTTATATATATATATATATATAATGTTATGGTGGGTGTGTTTATATAATATATATATTATATATATATATATATATATATAATATGGTGAAGGTTCGCATAACCAAGAAAAAAACTATAGACTTTTGAGGAAAGTTTATTTAAAGAAAAGGTTACTATATATATGTAGAACATGAAAGCAGTGTATAAAAAAAAAAAAAAAAAAAAATAAATTTTTTTAATAATTACTTCTAGAGACGCATGCTTTGCCGTGGTACTTTTTAGATCGTGAACATTTTTTAAAGGTTTGGCGAGTTAATGATTTTAATTTTTTTTTAAAACTAATCGGTAACCCCAAGGGGTATCGCACCGTGGCAAAGATCGGTCTCTCGGCTTCGGGGAACAGAAGGTAGGACTATTCTCCCCCCCTTCGGGGAGGGTTCTCCGGAACCAACCCGCCCGCTCTTTGGTAATTTTGGTGTCTGCGGAAGGTTCCCTCCGCCCCTCCCCTACGGGGTATGGAAAACGTCCCCCCCGTTCCCCGTCGGCTCGAGCCCCCTACTTGGCCGTGTAACAATACTTTATATATACAGTATTTTACACGGCCAAGTAGGGGGCTCGGAGCCGACGGGGAACAGAGGGGGGGACGTTTTCCATACCCCGTAGGGGAGGGGTGGAGGAACCCCCGCGACACCCAAATACCAAAGAGCGAAGAAAAGACACACAAAGTGGTGGACTGAAGAAGTGAAGGAGGCAGTAAAGAGGAAAACAATATTGATGAAAAGGTGGCTGAAAAATAGAACCGTACAAACAAGGGCTCAGTATGTGGAGCAAGAAATGATGCCAGAGAGAGTGAAAAGAAGAGTAAAAGAAGAGGCTGCAAAGAGAGAGGCGGAAGAAATGATGGAAGACGGGTGGGCAGAAAAGAAGAAGATTTTTAGACTGGCAAAAACATGTAGAGGATCAAAAAGGAAAGTGTGCAACATCAAGTATATAGCAGGAGAGGTTTTGGTGAAATCAATAGACAAAAACAGGAGATGGACGGAGTACTTCAGTGAACTGCTAAAGTTGTGATGACAGGGGGAGGAGAGGGAGAAGAATGGTGGAGGGAGAGGAAGATGAGAAGGGGTGGAGATAACTATGAGACGAATTAGAGGTGGCTCTGAAAGCGATGAAGAACGGTAAGGCACCGGGTGAAGATGGGATACCCATAGAATTGATAAAAGAGGGGGGAGAGAAAATGAAAGAAGAAATTTTTAAACTGTTTAATGGGTGTTGGAACGAGAGTGGAAGTACCAAAGCGAATGGGTGAAGTCAATTATATTGCCAATATATATAGGGAAAAGGAATATTAAAAGATGCAAACGTAGGAGGAACCTTGTTGAACCACTTTGCAAAAACATATGAGAGAATTTTAGAAAAAAGGTTGAGAATAGTAGTAGAGCCCAGACTGGGGGGAAGAGCAGCACGGATATAGAAAGAACAGAAACACGACGGATATCTTTTTCGCTCTGAGAATTACGTTGGAAAAGGTATGGGAATTCAACAAACGATCATATATAGCTTTCATAGATCTGAAAAAAGCTTTCGATTCAGTGCCTAGAGAGAGACTTTGAAGAGTGCTGGAGAGAGAATATGCAGTGGGTAGAAAGTTGAGAGGAGCTCCGGAGAGTTTGTACAGGAATAGCAAATGTATGTAAGAACAGAATATGAGAATATGGAATGGTTCGAGGTTAGAACAGGGGTTAAACAAGGAAGCGTGTTGTCACCACTTGTTGTATCGTCATCTGGATGTAGTTATAAAGAAAGTGAGAGAAGAAACCGGAGATTGGACGGTGATATTTTGGCATAATTCGGATGACTTGGCATGCCGGAGCGAAGAGGGAGACTAGTTCGAGATGTAGTGATATTTTTTGACAACAGGCTGAGAGAGGCCGGCTTGACTATAAACACAAAGACGGAGATCATGGTGGTTAGTAGAGAAGAAGGAGGAGAGAGTTTGAGAATAGAGGGTGGAAGGGACTGAGATAAAGAGGTGGAGAAATGTAAATATTTGGTGGAGTATTTGGAAGAAGAAGAGGATCATGTTCAGAGATCATAAGTAAGGATAGCTCAGTATGGGGAGCAGTAAGAGCAGGGTATCCCATACTGAAAGATAGACAAATGAGTGTGGACGTTGAAAAGGTTGATCCTTTGTGTTAACACCGATTTCACTATATGGAGCAGAGAGACATGGAATACGACCAACAAGAGAGGATAGTTAGAATACAGTCCGCGGAAGTGTTACGTTTTGAGGAGCGAATAATGGAAAAGACTAGAAGAGACAGTAAGAGAAACGAAAGAAAATAAGGGCGGAGGTCTGGAGTGATGGCTATATTGAATAAGATGGATGCAGCTAGATTGAGGTAGTTGGGGAACACCTGGAGAAGGATTGCAAAGGGAGAGTAGCCAAAAGCGATGGGAAGTGGAGACGAGAAACGAGAACCAAGATGAGACCTAGAAGAGAATGGAAAAGCTCGGTGGACGGACTCATTGGAGAAGACATGGATTGCCGTCACTGCAGGAGCTGAGCGGAGAGGGAGTTTTCGGAAGATAGAGTAAGGTACAGGGTCTTGACCTTCTGGGAACTGTTGTAAGTTGTTAATATAAAATTTATATATATATATATATATATATATATAATATAAATATATATTATATATATATATATATATATATATATATATTATATATATATATATATTATATATATATAATATTATATATATATAATATATATTATATATAAAATATATTATATATATAATATATATTAAATATATATATATATATATATATATAATATAATATATATTTATATATATTATATATATAATAATATATATATATTTATATATATATATATATATATATATATATATATATATATAACAATGGGCGTAGGCAGGACTTCATTTAGGGGGAGCAAAGGTTGAGTGATATTTCTTTCTTTCTTCTTCACTTCCTCTTTGCCCCAAGATTGGGGGAAGGTGCTGTACAAGCATCGGGAAATGAAAAGCAGTAGGAGAACATGACAAACGTCGAAAAGAAAGCCCAGCCTTACGCCCCTGTCATTAATTAGTGAGAGCCGTCCAGACAGAAAATCCACCTAGCGGCATCATGGGACCGCGACGTACCCTCACTATGGTAATCGTCATGTAAGGGTATCATCCTTCTGGCCAAGTGGCCAAACCATGCCCCATAACAAAACCCGCATTCTCTCCTATCATGCACCATTATTCTCGCCTCTGCCAACTCACATTTCTCTCCTTCAGACATCGTTTACTGACTCAATCCACTTTTTCTTCGGTCCCCAGCCGGTCGGTTTCCCAACACACTCACGCACTATACATCCGCTTAACCAACTACTATCATTCATCTGTGTTTTCACCTTGCACCATCTCAACATACTTTCATTATTCTCTCATTTACCCCTTTCTTCACACCACACCAACTCTCTAATAGTTCATTCCTCTCTTTATCATTTTCTCACACCTAGCACACGCCCTAAGATTGTTCCATCTGAAACATTGAACTTAGATCTATACTTCTTATTCCCAGACCATATGTCTCACTACATATTAACAATAACACGAGGTAACAACATACCTCATGTAAGACCCTAGCACACTCACGACTTAGTCCCTTTGCATTCACAACGATTTTAATTGCACCAGCCACCCCTTAATGCATTCACAACTTTCCTACTACACTCTGCATGTCGTTCCCTTCTCATCCAACATATACCTAAATATTTAAACTCAGACACTGTTCTAGCTGCTCACCAATCTACATAATTCACACTGAGAGTGTCCTCAAACTCACGACCATAACTTACTCTTATACCACGTTTACTTTCAAGCCCTCCTTTTACACACCCTTGCCAAAATCTCTCATCAATCCTCTCAAACTCTTCTTCAGATTCGCCACACGTCACGAACCAAAATCACTCCGCATATAATAGGTAGGCACCCTCCACTCAACTCCATTTCTCCACCATTCTAACACCATTTCCTGCCATCCCCACCTCAAATCCTTTCATAAACCCCACTCATATACAAATTGAATAACCAAGGAGACATAACACAACCCCTGTCTTATCCGCTATTA
>JABUQX010094071.1:0-20000 GCA_015478945.1 Trachelipus rathkii
ATCGTGACGATATAATGTTAAAGAATTATTGTTCAAACAAGAAATAACATGCTTTTTAGTTCTGAGTCATCGTGACGGATTCGCAGAAATTTACTCCGTATATAGACGTCAACTAGGAGAAACTTTAAATGCAATTCCGCAAGCAGTGCATCATTTGAAAGGTCTTAGATTTGGTTTGGTAACTTATCTAGGTTTGTTACAGCTACCGCAAATATACGCACAGTCAAAAATTTAGTCTAAAATCAACCAAGAAAAATATATTTATAATGATATATATATATAATAGTATAATATATATATAATATATATATATATAATATATATAATATATATATTTATTATATATATATATATATTATATATATAATATATATATATATATAATATATAGTTAAAATTGAATTGAAAATTTTGTGAGTTCAGATAAAGAGTGAGTCAATGTTTACTGAGGAAAGAATGAATAATAATTTGGAGACTAATAGTTCTGGTATGCATGTAATAAATAGACTTACGAAATTTGAATTTGAGGTAAAAGAAATTAAATCTTTACTGGACCATATTGACCCAAGTAAAGCTGCAGGTCCTGGTGGTATATATATGGTAGAATTCTGAAGGATGGTAGTAGCAGCATTTCAAAGACACTGTATTTGATTTTTAAACGATCTATAACATTTGGTAAGGCACCAAACGACTGGAAGACGCATATGTTGTGCCATTTATAAGAAGTAGTTAACGAAGGAAGATTGGGAAGATGTATACAACCAGTTAGCTGAACATCTCTGGTTGTAAAAGTTTTGGAAAAGTAACTGAAAGGTCATAGAGAGAAATAATTGGAAGACAACAAAAATATTGTATGACTCCCAGCATGGTTTTAGAAAGGGTAGGTCATGTCAGACCAACCTTTTAGAATTTATGGAATACATTACTGACTGGATTGACCGAGAAGATCCATTTGATATTATATACTTGGACTTCAGCAAAGCTTTTGATAAAGTTCCCCACAAAAGGCTGATGAAAAAGTTATTGGAATGGTTAAATTGAAGAGTGGTTGTGGAACGAAAACAGTGTGTACTACTAAATGCCAATAAATTATCATGGAAAATAGTGAAGAATATTGTCCCACAGGGTTCAGTGCTGGGGCCACTATAAATGATTTAGACCAGGGACTTAAATTTAAGGTTTCTAAGTTTGCAGATGATACCAAAGTAGTTACCTCAGTAAGGAATAGTGATAGGTATATAAAGATTCAAAATGAACTTGATAAACCTCTTGAGTGGGCAGATAAGTTGCAAATGAATTTTAATAGTAAAAAATATAAGGTTCTTCAACTAGGTAACTCAAATAAAAGTTTTAACTACGATATAGATGGGGATTGGCTTGAGTCTGTGGACCAAGAAAAAGATTTAGGTGTGACTAGAAGCAATAATTTGAAAGTAGCTAATCAGTGTTTGGAAACAAGGAATAAAGCTAATAAGATGTTTGGTGTAATAGACCGCATTGTCGTTTACAAGAGCAAGCTAGGAGGTTACAAGTAAACTGTATAATAGATATGTTAGGCCAGTATTAGAGTTTTGTGTACAAGTTTGGGCCCCTTATTTAAGGAAAGACATAGATAGGCTAGAGAGAGTGCAACGTAGAGCAACAAGGATATTTCTGGGTTTGAGGGGAAGAGCTATGAGTAGAGCTGATAGGTGTTTAGAAAATGTTTTCTGTAGAAAGACTGATTTTCAGAGGAAAAGAGGGAGAATGATTACAAGGTCTATAAATAAATTACATATATTGCTAATATCAGAGACCAATAAATTCTTCATGGTAGACCACGGACGGGAGACCAGGGGCACAGTAAGAAAATTAAGAGGAAGGCATGTCATCTTGATATACGAAAGCGTTATTCAGTAATTAGGGTTGTTAATTTTTGAATGGTTTGCCACAGAGGTTGTTGAGTGTGACTCAATTTGCAACATTTAAGAGATGATTTGATAGGTATATGGATGGTTTGGGTATCGTATAGTATGTTTTGACTAAGCCAAATTAAGTTTTTAGTTACAGTAGGTTATTAAGGTTAAACTGCGTGCTATGAACCTATAACAAACTGCTACAAGCTTATACGTGTAATAGCATGTACTGTTATAATTTAATTAAAGTTTTTTTTCGGATAATGTTCGGATTATCCGCCTCCCCTCCATACATGTATCGATTGGTTGAATCGAACATCTATTTCATAAAAATTGAAGTGAACAATGCTTAAATTTCAAATTGATCTTTAGTATAAAGCAGCTTCACGACCCTAAATTTATTCTGGAAACATAGAAGTACATCTGGCAAGTCATTAATATAAGCATAACCTTTTACTGGTTGAAACGCTAAGAAGTCGCCGCATGATATCTCGAAACTAAGATAGGATACAAGATAACTGATAACATATATGGAATAGGCGATTGAAATTTGTATGGAAAATGAAAAAAAAAATTTTTATTTACTTTTTTATATCTCCAAACTACGATAGGGTACAGAGAAAAATAATATCACGGCCCTCGCATCAGCCTTGTAAACCCGATGAATAAGCAAGATTTTTTTTAAACTTAAGAAGAAACCAAAGGGTAAACCGCAAGATGCAAAGAGTCGGGGTCTCTTCGGCCATCTGGGCGGACGACGGGGTAGAACTATTTCCCCCTCCGGGGAGGTCTCCGGAACCACCACCGCTCTTTGGTATTTTGGGTGTTTCGCATGTAGGGTTCCTTGACCGTCCTAACCCCCTCCTGATCGGGGTAATGGAAAACGGCGTGTGACTTTCCCCTCTGTCCCACGTCGGCTGAGCCCCCTAAAAGAATTTTTTTACGCTGATTCCATAATATGTAGTTAGTTTTTCTCTCAGGTGAAACCAATATGTAGTTTTTGGAGATATAGGAAGGAAAAAAAATAAAAAAAAAAAAAAGTAATTTTTTTTTTCTCGCGCTCCATGTTCCGGATAGCAAATTTCATACGCTGATTCCATAATATGTTTAGCAGTTTTCTTGTACCTATCTTAGTTTTTTCCGATATATTCATGCGGGTAAGCTTCTTTAGTTTGGCCCCTTTACTTAGCGTATATATAGTTTAAATCTATGCAACTAAGTAACTCTAACATAACCTTTGCTTAGCGTATATTTAAAGTAATTTATTTTTATTTTATTATTTATTTCACTCAGCATTGTTTTAAAAAAAAATAAATAAAAAAAAAACACATGTGGCACCAAGAGATCTGTCAACACCTTATTCGATTACAGATTTTAAAACAAATTTGGCTTGAGCGTAACTGGAAGCGGATAATCGACATGAACAGTTTTTCTTTTAGTGGTAGACTTTGCGTATACTAGGTAAGTTATTGACAAGTCCTTGGGTGCTTTGTGGATTTGCATAAGCATAATTGGTTTTATTTGTTTGAGTGGGGCAGTCTCGATAGGCCCGTGTCTTCTAGCTGTCTATATATTTCTAATATAGGTCAGCGTTTAGATTAGGGGCCCCTTGTATCTAAAAAAAAAAACTATGATATCTACATAAAAATTGAATACATTTTTGAAATCAGCGTACATTTAAATGCAGGAAAATGAAGAAGAAATAAAATAAAGTGCGATAAGGAAAAAATAACAAGATAATAAATGTTTTGATGTACGACAATTTTGCCTTCTCCCAAATTTCTGATATACAAGTCCCCCAATATTAGGCTCGGCAGACATCTTGAAAATTGCGACTTCCTTGAGATGGAATGAAAAAATTATTTTTTTAATTTATTAAAGTAAATGCATGGTACACAAGGGTACCCTCGACCCATGAGTGCTGGTGAAATAATTTAAAAAAATATTAAAACGGAATATTTAAAGTAAAAAATGGGGGGAAAATTTTAAATGATGATTTTTTTAGTTACCCTTAAAATATTGAGAAGATATAAAGAAAACTTTTTTTATTTATGGGTAACACGTCTAAATTATGGTTTTCAACGTAAGATGTTAATTCTATTTTTTTGTAGTTATTTATTAAATTTAATAATTATTTTAAAAAAATTTTTTTTTTTGCTTCCTGCATTAAAATGTGCGTTGATTTGAAAAATGTATTCAGTTTTTATGTAGGTATAACAGTTTTTTTTAAGATACAGGGAGCCCCTAATCTAAACAACCCTTTTAAATATATATATATTATATATATATATATAATATATATATATAATATATAATATATATAATATAGTATCTATATATATATAATATATTATATATATATATAATATATAATATATATATAATATATATTATACTTATAATATATATATATATATATATAGTAGTGATATATATATCTGGCCAGCCCTCCGAAGCTCATGCAATGTAACTAAAAAACTATAAAAGCTGCTACAGAAAATAAATAACATTTTATTATTTCAAGCAAGCAATTTCATCGATGAAACTTAAAAAAATTATTTATTCTAATATTTATTATAACACCTTAAATATTAAGTATAATCTTAAGGCTGGCAGCGTACGCTCTCTAAACCTTGACCATTTTCTGCGTAGTACTACGGAAGAGCTAAGAGTTTCCAATATTGTTTTTTTTTAATAGGCTCTGAGAAAATGTTAATTTTTTCTTTTTATTTCCTTTTAGGGGGTTCGGAGCCGACGAGGGACAGAGGGAGGGACGAAGTCCCCCCCGCGTCCCGCGGTAGGCCGAGAGACTCCGACTCCTGCCATCTTTGTGGTTTACCCTTTTGATATCTTTTAGTTAAAAAATCGACATTTGGCAACCTTAACGTTCTCTCGTAGCGTGGAGCTCCTTCGTTCTTCTAAAAAAATTATCATTATCATATAGGATTTCCAACATTTTTAAACAATTTTAAATTTTATTAAAAGCGTTATTTTTTTTTTTTTAATTTCATGGATGAAAATGTCTCCTGATAAATAAAATTTTATTTAATTTCTGTATCTGCTTTAGTTTTTCATTGTTGGCATGCATGTTTCTTTCGGAGGCTGCCATATATATATAGTAAATATATTATATATAATAATATATATATTCTGTATATATATATATATATTATGAGGTATATATATAGTATGATAGGTTTGGTTTTATCAGTATATAGTAGTATATATATATAGGGTATATATATATATATATTATATGATTATAGTATACATTGTAGTATATAGTATATAGTATATAGTATATAGTAGTGTGAGGGTATAATGATTATATATATATAGTATATTATATTATAGGGTATATATATATATAAGTAGGTATAAGGGTATCATTATATAGGTAGTAGCTATATATATATAGGTAATATAGTGGGGTAGGGGTATATTATAGTATAAGTAGGTAGTGATATATATATATATATTATATATATATATATATATATATATATTAGTATGATATATATATAACGGGGGCCGAATCAACTTCGACAGGTCAAGTGGAGGGAAAGGGGGGTTAATTAAGAGCACTTTCCCTCGGTAGTTGGTTTATTTTGATAGTTTAGATAAACAAATACAAAGTGATTTTCATTAAATACAATGGGATAAGTTAATAGATGGGCATATATCAACGTTAGCACTACTATGAATTTCACAGACTAACTAATAAGATAATGCACTAATTCCCTATCCTAAATAGACCTGCCGGCCTTTTGTTAAATCTAACAATTTATGTAGGGCATCCTCACACTAAGAGGTTCGCTACAAGACTCCCGGGTAGGATTTGGTGGCGTCCCTTCAGGACCCAAGCACCAATCATAACCCTTGTTTGTTTGGCACTCTTTTCCTCCGCGAAGGAAAAGAGGCGCCAAACACTTGACTTTCAAATAATGTACAGAGTGTAAGTATGAAGTAGACCACCATTAATGCAAAGTGATATGCAGGAGGCTTGCAATAGCCTCTTACAGAGATGCATACACTCTAAGACACTGCATGCTATTGTCTTACAAGGATTCCCTATCGTAATTTCACCCTAGACTGGTGGCCCTCGAGTGCAACAAAGGATCTCTGCCTCGGAGAACAGGGGTGAGGCCCCTGTTTTCGATTTCACAGAGATACTTTCTTACCCTCCTTCGATTGAATACAGTAAATACAAAGTTGAGGAAAGAGGAAGAACAGGTGAAACACTACTTGTGGAAGGTGAAAGAACTTACAATATGAATATTTAATACCATTTATAAACACTATTGTTCTCGTATTAATTACCATAGCAACGTCTTAGACTCTTATTTTCCTCAAGAGCTATTTACCTCAGTTCCTCATTTCTTTTCTCTACTTTTGTTATTCCGCGTTTTTCTTGCGTTCTGTAGGGTCAGGAACAAGATTATAGAAAATTTTGACATTTCTTAAATTTTCTACTACCACCTTATCTCCTTTCACAATATGAGCGTTATTATTAGTGATCTTCACGACTTTATAAGGTCCGTGGAATCTGGGCGAGAGTTTCCCTCGGTTGTATTGTTGACTTTTCACCAGCAAATATTGAGCATCTTTTAAATTACGAGGGACGAACACATTTCTGTTTCTTAAGTTAGTTCTTCTGAGAGAGTGGGTTGGCTATGAGTCCTGCCAAGTTTTTTCAATATACATTATTCATAGGTTTTAGACCGTCTGGGAGTTGAAGGGTCTATCAATCCGTCAGGAATGTTTATATCTTGCCCGAACATCAATTTGTTGCTGGGACAGATGCCGGATTCTGAGATAGGAGCGAGCCGAAGTGCGATAAAAACGAAATGGTAATACGTTGAACCACCTTGACTTTCCAGGCCTGGTTCAGCTAGCATGGTTCTTAAACTGGTTAGAATCATCTTATGTGTTACTTCCACCTTGGAGTTACTGAAGGGCGCGTAGCTCGCGGTAGTTGTATGAGTTATTCCTAATAGTTTACATACACTTTCGAATAAATGTGATGTGAAATTTCCACCCTTGTCTGTGATCAGGTTGCTGGGAACTCCACACATCGGAATTAGCTGGTTAATCAATGTTTTCACAATGGTTTCTTTGGTGATGTCCTTGAGGGGAAATGCCCACACATAGTGGGAGTACCTATCAATGAGGGTTAATAAATACTTGTATCCTCTACAAACTGGTAATTTCAATATATCACAGTTTAAATCTTGAAATTTGTAGGAAACTTCTCTATATTTCCCGTAAATAGGGTTTATGCTACGTCCTGTCTTTCCGATTTGACATTGTGGACAACTTCTTACAAGTGCTTTCACTCTCTTATGCATGTTGCGGAACACAAAATCGCTTTTTATCGCGGTAAGACAGCGCGATATCCCGAGGTGTCCTTGAAAGTGAGTTAGCCGTATAATATCGTCTATATGTTGATCGGGGAGAATGACTCTAGCATAATTCAAGGAGGTATCAACGTAGAGAGAGACTTCATTCTTTTTGAACCAGAAGGGTTGTTTCTTTATGATTAATGAACTTTTTTCTTTATTTTTAAGTAATGAATTAATGTATTCGTCTTCTAACTGGTCTTTACTAATTGCTGCGTAGTCAACTTCTTTTCTGAAGCGTTTTATTAAGTCAATATGAGCTTCATTACAGCGCTGAATTAAATTTATTCGTGTGTTTTCAGTAAGTATATCATTTATTTCATCTAACTTTTTAGTTGGCGATTTTTCATTTATTTTGAGTAATTCTTTTTTTTTCCATTTCTATTCTCTCTTTCATTCTCAACCCTTTGGGTTTTAAAGTCCCTTTTTTCTCATGAGAACTATTCTCGGAATTTATTTTGTTTACATTTTGGCTATTTAAAGGGTCTACCTTTTTACCCTTCATTGGACTGCCGACCGCAGCACGGGTGTGGTTTTGTTTTATTACCCTATGATAACGAGCCTTGAGTTTTGGAGAAAGTTCTTCATATTTGTACTCGGTTGTAAAATTCGAACAAGAATCCACGTGGAGTATGGGAACTTCGCTCTTATTGGCTAATTTGCTGAAATGAGGACCAATCACAGTGTTCGTAGGAGAGGAGGTGATTTTTGATAGTTCATCTGCGTCAGTAGTCTCACTTTCTTCGTTATTTGGTTCATCATTACTGATATCATTTATTAATAAGTATTCTTCTAAGGGATTTTTCTTTTTTGTTAATAATTTGAAAGAAACTTTGTAACTAGTTAATAAATTTAGGCTTCTGTTCACGAATATTAAAGTTTTTGTCGTCATTTGATCTTTTATATTTGTTTATGAGTTCTCGGCAGTTGGTTTCTATATCAATATTTTTATTTGTGAGGAGATAGCCGTACTTCTTGAAGACTTTTGTTAAGCATACTAAAAGGCGATTCGCTTCGTCATACTTTCTTTCAGTAGGCGAGAGAATGGAACTAAAAAAAGCAATCGGAAGATCGGCTGTGTTAGTGATGGATAAAATAACAGCAGCTGCAGATACATTTGTGGTATGTATGATAATTTTGTAATTAGAAGAGGTGCCCGGATAAGCAAGTACAGAAGCATTTTCAACAGCATTTTTAATGTTTTTGAAGGCTTTATCTGCGGTGAGATTCCAACAGACGCGGCGGTTGGAATAGGGTTTTCCTTTTAAAAAGAGATTTAGGGGCGCTGTTATTTCAGAAAATAACGGGACGCTGCTGCGGTAGAAGCTTACGCGGCCTAGGAAAGATCTTAATTCTTTGATGGTCCTGGGTTTTGGGGTATTTAATATATCCCCAATTTTCTCATGATTAGGTCGGATGCCGCTTTCATTTACAGTATAACCCAAGTAATTAATCTCGCTCTGGGCTACTTGGCATTTTGTGGGATTTAAACTTAGGTGCAGATAACTTAACCTCTTCAATACCTTCTCTAGGAGGATTTTGTGCTCTTCTTCGGTCTTTGTGTGAATCAAAACGTCATCCATATAGGCCTGAGTATTCGGTAGGCCTTGTAGGACTGTATCAATGTAAGATTGAAAGATAAAGGGAGATGACACATAGCCCATGGGAAGATTCCTGTAGGTAAACGATCCGATGTTTGAAGTAATGGTAAAGTACTTTTGTGAGTCCGGGGCTAATGGCACTGAGTAAAAGGCCTGCGTCACGTCAAGTTTGGTGAAAAGACGGCTCCCCTGCAGGTTTGATATTGCATCTTGCAGGTGCGGAAGTCCATAGACTCCTATCTCGGCTCTTTTGTTCAATTCTCTAAAATCGGAGATTATTCTGACTCGATTTTCGCTTTTCTGGAGGACACTCATGGGAAAAGACCAAGGTGAATGGCTGCGGCGGAGGACTCCTGTAGCTACGAGGTTGTCCAGTTCTGCTTTTGTTTGAGCATAAAGTTTATGGGGGACCCTTCTTGGCTTAAGGGAGATGGGCGGTCCCTTTATATCTATTTTATAAGGATAATTGTTGGCTAGTTCTATTAATACTCTCTCTGGAATATAGGCGGCTTCTTCGTCCGTAGTTATTTGACCGTCCTCAGCTATTAATGCGGTGCTCATTCTCTTATTTTTATTTTTATATTTTTCAAAAAATTTCATTCCACCTTTTTTCTTGTTTCAATTTGATGTGGTGGTTTTCGGGGAGATAAGGGTTTACAAATAACTCAGAATATTTCGACAATAACTCATTAAAATTTAAAGAACTAGAAGGCACATGCACAGGAGGAGGAGAGAGAGAGAGATTTGAAGAAGAAGAAATAGGAGCATCATTAATATTAAAATTCACATTTCTACTCAATTTTATGGTCTTATTTGTAATTTGATCTAACAATAAATCTTCTTTAAAATTTATGCCCATCTCGAAATTTTTTAAAAAGTCTAATCCTAAAATATTTGTGCTTACATTAGCGATATAAAAAGTAACAATATATCTACGCCCCAATCCCAGATCGATTTCAATATCTTTAACACCATAGATTGCAATTTTGGAATTGTTAGCAGCAAGCATATAGCCTACCGGCGCTTTTTGATGGTCATTAGCATTACAAGATAAAATACAGTTCACGGAGCCACAGTCTAATAAATAATCGATCTTATTAAGTGTGTCATAGACTATATACAAGTTCAAATTATCAATCTTGCAAATTGTCAATCTTGCAAACCCTCCTGTCTCCCTCAACAGCGGCTGTAACTATCTTACTGCTTAAGCAGCGCTCGTCATCAGCATTCACATCAGTTGGGTCTGACAGGATATTTGCTTCATTGCTTCCATCTTCCCTTGTATTATCTATAACACCCCCCCCCATTTAATAAATTTGAGTTAAAAAAGACGTATCCCACATGCAAGGGACTAACAGTGGCAACAAAAAGGTTATTAAGTACATTACCAACATTGCTTGAGACAGTTGTATCGAGACCTGTATTGAGGTCAGTATTATTTAATGTAATATCATTATTTGTTGATATATTTTTATTTGGTGGACTACTACTACTTTCCATATTTAAATTTTTAGAGTTCTTTAAACTAGAAGGAGCATGCATTCCTTGTACATTTGTGTGAATTGAAGAGTATTTAGTGATAAAGTTTTCATTAATTTGTTCATTTTTTTCATTTTTATTGTTATTTTTGATATTTATATTTTCCATTTGAGTAGTGCTGGTAATTGTATTTATATTTTGATCAGTTTCTGGATCAGTATAGTTCATATTGTTTTTGATAATAATATTATTTTCATTGTCATTGTTATTATTATTATTAATATTATTATTATTAATAGTAGTAGTAGTAGTAGTAGTAGTAGTAGTATTTTTAAAACTATTCTTTTTAAGGTTATTAGAGTCATTATGATTGATATAATTTTTATTTAATTCTTCAGCACTTTTATTTAGTAAGTTTATTTCATTAATCACATCACAGTTTGTAATAGGGTCACTTATCACTTGGATGGTATTATTAAATCTCACTTTTCTATTGTGAGTATGGTTTTCACGGCTGCTATTAGATGGTAAAGTTCGCAGCCTTGTTAGCAGTTTTCCGACGACGAGGGGACATTTTTCTGGTTATTACCATATATTAATGGATACATAGGACACTCATTGCTTTCACATTTGTAGGCTTTGAAGAGATAACGAGCATGATAAAAACATAATTGATTGACAGCGTTATTAAATGCTTTACTGTATCCATTTGTATCTGATTCTGAGTAGCGCGACCTACTTTTCTCGCGTGTCCTATTTCCTCTCTCAGCTGAGTTCGTTTGGTTTTTAATGAACAGCTGAAAGTCGTGTGCGAGCTCGGTCACAATCTTCGTGAGGTGGGCCAGCTGGGTGGCGATTTGACCTTCACTTTTGCTCTCAGTTTCATGTTGGCGCTCTTGGTTGCGCGCGTTGGGAAGAAGGTAGGCGGAGTTTGTTTCTCTTGTGTCTGTTCGGTTACGTACAGAATTTACAGAGTTCCAAGTTTGTTCTTCGTTTGGTTGATGATAATTTCTTCCTTTTCGAACAAAATTCTTATAAAGATCGTCTGAAACTTTAACCATTCTTACAAGGTCATTTTCTTCAGCTAATGAATACACTGACATCTGAATGTTTTGGGGCATCTGCTCTAAAAAGAGGTCTATCGCAAATTTGGGGTTGTGTTCTACCAACACATCGAAGCTTTTATTCCCCAATACCCCTTTTACACGATGGAGATATTCACTTGGCAATTCATCGGGTCTCATGCCTTGTTTAAAGACATCCCGGATCCTGTTTCTTAAGGCGGGGAGGTAAACTTCTTCTATGTTTTGTAATAGCAGACGATAAGCGTTGTTTTGAAGAGGAAAAGTGATTTTGGAGACCAAATTTGTGGGCAAGATTGGAGCCAACAAACGAACACGTTCGTGGGTGTCTTCTATGTGATTTAATTTGAAGATCGCTGTGGTCGCACTTAACCAATTTATAACATCGTATGGATCAAAGGTTGGTAACTGACTTGATGTTAATTGACTGTATGTTCTTAACGGTGAGTCGGCATCATGACGCCCCTTTCCTTTTGGCGCGAAGATGGTGGCGTCGCTTCCATCTCAGTTTCTGAGCGAGAACCAGATGGCGTTCCCTCATTATGAGAGGGGGAAAGGCGTTGGGGAGAGGGAGTTTGGTCCTTCCCTCTTTTTGTGGACTTCTTTGTTTGAGTCCTAAGAGTCAGCTTCTTCGTCGATACCATTTTTCTATGGTCTTGTTGTTACCGACTGAGTTTTGAGTCACTTAACTAGGCGTTGTTTTTAGGCCTAAATCGAGAGCTTGAATTTGAATTTTCGCTTTCGAAGTAATAACGACTTTATTTTTCTTATTTTAAAGGAGATTAATAAGAAACTTTCTTCACGTTATTAATTTTTGACTCTAATAATTTATTTACTTTATCTAACCATCAATATTTTAAGCACTGAACTGACGAGAAAGTACCTGATTTTTTTTTTTTTTTTTCAATTATTAATTTATTTGACTCAATTTGGGGGTTTTTGCCCCCTTTTCTCTCTTGGGATCACCAAAAATGACGTCTAGGCCGAAATCACTTCGACAGTCATAGAAAGGGGGGGTTAATTAGAGCACTTTCCTCGTAGTTGGTTTATTTGTGATAGTTAGATAAACAATACAAAGATGATTTTCATTAAACAATGGATAAGTAATAGATGGGCATATATCAACGTTAGCACTACTATGAATTTCACAGACTAACTAATAAGATAATGCACTAATTCCCTATCCTAAATAGACCTGCCGGCCTTTAGTTAAATCTAACAATTTATGTAGGGCATCCTCACACTAAGAGGTTCGCTACAAGACTCCCGGGTAGGATTTGGTGGCGTCCCTTCAGGACCCAAGCACCAATCATAACCCTTGTTCGTTTGCTTGTCTGTTTTGGCACTCTTTTCCTCCGCGAAGGAAAAGAGGCGCCAACACTTGACTTTCAAATAATGTACAGAGTGTAAGTATGAAGTAGACCACCATTTATGCAAAGTGATATGCCTGAGGCTTGCAATAGCCTCTTACAGAGATGCATACACTCTAAGACACTGCATGCTATTGTCTTACAAGGATTCCCTACCGTAATTTCACCCTATATATATATATATATATATATATATATATATATATATATATCTATATACGTTTCTATTCAATAATATACATATAATATATATATATATATATATATATATATATATATATATATATATTTACAGTTGTCACCGCCACTCACGGGCAGAGCCCTATTCAAGGAGGGGTGTTTCATGCCTCAGAAGCTCACCAACTAACGCAAATTACGCAGATGAGCACAGACACAGGCTTTGAAGTGAGGGAGATTAAATCATGCAGAAAACACAGAGATGGAAGAGAATTCCAACAGATAAGAGGTGGCAGGAAAAGTAAGCACCGCAACAGCGAACTACCTGGAGTTACCAAATCCACACAAAACTCATGTGCAGACACACATGCACCCCCTTGTGCTACGAGGCGTCGTAAAGGTGGTGGTACTTGATGACAAGTTCCCCTCGAGAACCTACCGCTGCGGTACCTATAGAAAAGAGATAAAGCACCAACATCGCGCCGCAAAGATAGAGGGTCAAGTGAAGTGGAAAGTACGGAACAGTTTATAAGTCTTTTGGCCTTTGACTCGACCCTGTCCAAAAGCCGGGTGAAACCAGAGCCCCCCCAGATATGAGAGCATACTTCCTAACAAGGGCGGATGAGGCCGCCTTTGTTAGCTGAGTAACTGAGAAGAAGAAAAAAAGTCTCACATCTAAACAGAACTCCCAGTTTCTTGAGCCGCCTAGCAACCGTTGTGAGTGAAGAATTTTCCCAAGACATTTTTTTATGTTTAGTTAAGGCCAAGGAATGTTTTTAATATAGGCCAACTAGGAGAAGACGAAGGGAAACAAGACGAACGAGATAGACAGTTGCAAAGTCATTTACAGAGGAGACCTGTAGAAGTTGAAGTTTTAAAGAAATTAAATTTCACAAGGTTGAGGCGACCCCACCCGGAAATTCTGATCTGAGAGAGAGAGATATAGAATCGGAAAGTATCGCAGAGAGGCAATATCAGATAATAGAGGGAGCAGAATTGAAATGGAGTGAGAAATGAAGTGTCGAGTCATCGAGATACGAGTGGATAGGAGTTAGATGTGCAGGTGGAGAAGATCATTAATGAAAGTAAGAATAAAGTGGAGACTGAGAACCCTGAGGAACACCACAATGAACAGAAATGGAAGAAGAAGTCGCCCCGTCAACACAGCCATATTGAGCGATTTTTGAGAGAAAGGTAGACATAAGTAAGCAAAAGGACAGGAGGAAACCCAAAGGAAGGGCAGATATGGAAGCAGTGACGCGTGCCATAACCGGTCAAATGCTTTGGATATGTTCAAGCGCCACCCGCAGTCTCCCGTAGTTTCCTAGGGGGAAACCATAAAATACAGTAAGATAGGAAAGATATCGCCAGTAGACCTCGAGCGCCGAAAGCCGTACTGGCGATCGAAGAAGTGAATGAGATTCCAGTTGATCTAAGAAAATGAGAGTTGAGAAGGTTTCAAAGATCTTAGTAGAATACAAGTGAGAGCTTATAGGGCGATAGTTAGAAGGATCAGAGCGGCTTTCCTTTTTTGGAACCGGCTGGACATGTGCGTGCTTCCAAACACTGAGGGAAAGTGTTAGTATTGAGACTAGAGATATAGTTTGACGAGGGAGGGCCGCACGGAAGCACGCTCCTCAAAAACGGGAGGAATGCCATCCGGGCCACCCGCCTTCCTAACGTTCATAGATTTCATGGGCCCATCCATGCATTCGATCAAATGTAATCACAGGCAAAGCCATAGGACAAAACCTGAGAGGAGAAGGAGGAGGAAGAGGAATGCCAGAATCGTCCAGGGTTGATTAGAGGAAAATAGGAGACCAAAGAGATTGGCCCTCTTCAGTTGGAGAATTAGCAACAGAACCACCAGATCGAATAAGAGGAGGAAAGGCAGATTTACAGAAATTGTTAGAGATGTTTTAGGCAAGAGGCCAGAAAATTTTTTTCAGTAGGAGAACCAAGGAGGTTAGGCGCACTTTCGTTTGTGAACCCCGCTTTGCTCGTCGAGAGTAATCCCTGCAACGATTCTAGCTTGACATGAAAATAAGCAAGAGAATAGGAGAACGAGAATTCTTTCCACTCCGTATACCACTGTTCTCTGGCCTGATGGCCAAGAACAAGCACGGAACCGAACCATGGATTATGAGGAGAGAAAAGATTTGGTCGAAGAAGGAATGAACCTTCTCATTATTATATTATATTATTATATATATATATATATATATATAATATATAGTATATATATATATATATATATATGGATTATATATATTATATAATATATATATATATATATATAACCTTTAATTTACACTCTTCTGACACATTTGAACGGCACTCACTAATATACATAGAATGAAAGTACATCTCGCTGCTTTTCATTGCTCGACTACTCGAGAAAACGAAGATCAATCTGAGTCTCATAGCGTCGTCTTGCGTCGTGATAGATAGTGTTCTTTTCCAATTCTAGTAGATGTGTTGATACGTTGAAACCTCCAAGCTGAGCGACAAAAGCAGTGTCGTATTTTTTCAGGCAAACTTCCATCTGTGAGACTTGGAATTTTAAGTATTATACGTTCGCAAAATCAATTACTTTCTGACTATATAGCCTGATTTCTTGATTCACTCACATAATTTTCTTTAAAAGGAGAACCTTGTCAAGTGCCAACCAAGCCTCCCTGCGAAGCACTTCATGGAAAAATATTTCAACAATTGGTAATTATTTGTTCTCAAATACTTGGGTCAATCTCCTGTTGCAGGTTGCTAGCGTGGTTAATAATTAATTACAAATAGGTTGCGATTTAGTAGCACTGGAGGGTAAAAAATATTTATTGAACATTAATTAAAGATACACAATTCGATGCATATTTTATTTATTGTTATTTACTAAGTATGTTTCAGATTTTCATTAATATAATTAACATATTATTAGCATTACATCTGAAAATGATTTAATTTACTTATATATAAAAAGGATATTATTGCAGTTACTTTGAAGCCAGGCTCAGATTTTTTCTTGCGTCTGTAAACAAATAAATGGATTACAATTAGACATAACCATGCAAAATGAAATCAACTTGCATAACATTAAAACTGAGATATTAAATTTCAAAGTTCAAATTAAATACACATATGAAGGGAATGAGGGTTGGTTCAAACAATTCTAATTCCTATGTTAACTTATATGTAGCTTGGTTCTTTTTTGTAAAATGTAGTTTTGACTTTTTATTATTACACTCTCGTGAATATTACTTTAAAATTTCAGTTTTGTGGAATGATTCCTTTTTGCATAACTACTTTCATAGGTGAATTTACTTTTATAGTTTCATGTCCTTATACAATTCTCTCTTTAATTTTTTTATTTTAAATCTCCTTTTTCACTAGTGGCACAAGAGGCATAATTAAATTAACCTTACAATCTTTCTTTGGATCATAAGGTCTCAAAACATATTCCATAAACTTTGTTCTTAAATTCATCTCGTATATACATACAATCTTATAATTAATTTCTTTTCCAAACTTTCTCTTCCAAAATACCTTCCCTTCAGCATAGCAATTTCCTTTCGCAAAATCTAGTATCTTTCTTTATATTAAGATGCGTTATAAATATTTTTTTGAGTTTGTGTACAGGACCCTGAGTCATAAATATAATGACATTTTCTTTACCTTTCGTATTCCTTATCATATTCCTTTTACTTTAGTTTAGAATCAAATATATATAATAACCGCAAAATACTCGCTGATACCACTGCGTTCTTCATTTAAAGCAACATTTTCATGGTATTACCGTATACACATTTTTTTAAATTAAATTGTTTTAATCATTTAATAGTAATAAGTACAAGGGATTTTGAATTGGAAAAAATAATTAATTCCCAAGAGTGAATTGGAAAGAAACATTCCCACTTTTAAAGCTTTCTTTTCCTATTGAATACCATCAAGGATAATATTGAAGTTAGATGATTAATCCACTCGATGTTTTATATAGAAATTAAATTTAATTTCTACAGATAACTTAAATATTTTCCAATAACAATAGAGATAAGTATTCAACTTCGTTATAAATAATTTAAAAACAATAAAAGGTTTTAAAATAAAATTAAAAAATAACACATTCTAACTTTAAAAATATTAACTTTAACATATTAAAAATTAACACATTAAAATATTAACAAAATAGAAATCCCTCTCTCTCTCTCTCTCTCTCCTTCCTATAATATATATATAATATATTTATATATATATATATATATATATATATATTATAATATATAATATATATTTAGTATATATATTACTCACTATATATATATATATATATTTATATATATATACTATATATATATATATATATATATATATATATATATATTATATAATATATATATATATATATATATATAATATGTGCTTTATAGGTGACCGAACATAAAAGCATTTGACCTGCAGTAGCGAAGTTGCCAAATAAAAAACATTGTTATAGAAATAAATACATCAAAGATTAAAAATTTTAATTCCGTTTTTTTTCCGTTTCAAATCATTTCTGTAACATTAGATAAAATGCAAATTTTCCTCGGTCTTATATATATATATTATATATATAATATTATATTATATAATATATATATATATATATATATATATATTATATATATATATAATAATATATACTATATATATATATATATATATATATATATATATATAGTATATATATATATATATATATATATATATATATAGGTGTTAAATATTGCATAATAATCGCAATTATATAAGATGTTAAAGAAAGAACATATAATAGGAAGGTAAAGAATTAACTGCCTTCTCCGGAATTGAACCACCGCTATGTTGCGACTGAGGACAATTACCCGGTGCATTACGACTGAGCTTCCTCCAACCAAAAACTTGGATCAAGAACAACTATTAAGCAACTGAGCTCCTTCAAAGGCCCGACATCACCAGGTGTCCAGCCTTTCCTATCCCTCGTTCTTTATATTGTATATGTTAAATATTGCATAATAATCGCAGTTATATAAGATGTTAAAGAAAGAAATATAATAGGAAGGTAAAGAATTAACTGCTTCTCCGGGATGAACATCGCTGACAAATCTTTCTGGCCTCTTGCAATAACATCTCTAGCAACTAAATGTATATCTGCCTTTCTCCTCTTATTCGATCTGATGATTCTGCTTGCCTATTCTAAAACTGAAAAGGCAATGCTCTTCGCCCTTTTATTTTTCCTCTGATTCACCTGGACGATCTGGCATTCCTCTCTTCCTACAAATTCTCCTCTCGGTGTCCTTTGCCATTTGCCTGTGATTACATTTGATCGGTGCATGGGCTCCTCCTAAAATCTATGAACGTTAGGAAGGAGGGTGGCCCGGATGGCATTCCTCCGAGTTTTGAGGAAGTGTGCTTCCGTGACTATCCCCTGCCCCTCGTTCACTATACTCTATATGTTCAATACTAGCAACTTTCCCTCAGTGGTTGCAAGCCTCAACATCTCGCAACCTATTCCGATAAAAGGAAGCCACTCTGATCCTTCTAACTATCGCCTATAGCTCTCACTTGTATTTTATCTAAAGATCTTTGAAACCTTCTCAACTCTCACTTCTAAGACCATCTGAATCCTAATTCCGATTGCCAGTACGGCTTTCGGCGCTCGAGGTCTACTGGCGATATACTTTCCTATCTAACCGATTTATGGTTTTTCGCTCTTAGGAACTACGGGGAGACTTGCGTGGTGGCGCTTGACATACCCAAAGCATTTGACCGAGTATGGCACGTGTCACTGCTCTCCAAGCTCTCCTCCTTTGGGTTTCCTCTTCTCTTTGCTTACTTATGTCTAGCTTTCTTTCAAATCCGGCTGTTGTTGATGGGGCGCACTTCTCTTTTCTGTCAATAGTGGTGTTTCCTTCATGGGTTTTGTCATATTCTCCATACCTTAAATTCCTACTGTTTCATTATGAAATCTTCTCACCTGCACCTGAACTCTATTCACTCATTTGCCGATGACTCTCGAACCTTCATTCTTCAACTCAATATCAATTCCTGCTGCGTCTTTTACTTCTAGAATTGCCTCTCGTCTAATCTTTCCGATTCTATTCTCGCTGATCTGGATAGAATTTCCGGATGGGGTGGTCTCAACCTTGTGAAATTCAATTCTTTAAAAACCCAACTTCTACAAATCTCCTTCTCCAAAACACCTTCTAACTTTCCTATCTCTTTCGACGGTTCTCTCGTTTCTCCTGTTGACAATTATAAAAATCCATGTGCTTAAACATTTAAAAAAAAATGTCCTTGGAACTCTCGTCACAAGGTTGCTAGGGCGGCCTCAAAGAACTGGAAGTTCTGTTTAGACTGCGAGACTTTTTTTCCTCTTCTCAGTTGCTCCAGCTATACAAGGGTCTCATCCGCCCATGTATGGAGTACTGCTCTCATATCTGGGGGGGGGGGCTCTGGTTTCACCCGGCTTTTGGATAGGGTCGAGTCAAAGGCCAAAAGGCTTATAAACTGTTCTGTACTTTCCAGTTCACTTGACCCTCTCTATCTTTGCGGCGTGATGTTGGTGCTTTATCTCTATCCCATAGGTACCGCAGCGGCAGGTGCTCGAGGGAACTTATCACTTCTCGTACCACCACCTTTACAACGCCCTCGTAGCACAATGGGTGCTGTATCTACGTACGAGGTTTTGTGTTGACATTGGTAACTCCAGGCTAGTTCGCTGTGGTGCTTCCTTCTTTCCCACCACCTCTGTTCTGTGGAATTCTCTTCCATCTTCTGTATTTCCTGCTGAATTTAATCTCCTCACTTTAAAGCCTGTGTCTGTGCTCATATGCGTAATTTGCGCTAGAAGGTGAACTTTTGAGCGTACTACACCCCCTCCTTGAATAGGGTTCTGCCCGTGAATGGTGGTGACACTCTGATGAAAATAAAAATCCTTGGCTAGGCACAAGTATTGGCAAATGAACTGAATCTTCTACTCACCCCATCC
>JABUQX010094072.1:0-15000 GCA_015478945.1 Trachelipus rathkii
TTATAGTTTTTATTACAGCGACAGCCGAAAATCCAGCTTCGCATAAATAAGAAGTCGCAAATGGAATTAAAATTTTTTGAGCTTTACCGCTCAGAAGTGGATATTCATTTTTTACCGACATCCAAAATTCTGTTAATTCCATGACACTAAATTTTATTTTCAACGAATTGTCGCAAGACAGTTCAATTAGATTCTCTTTTTCCGCAATGGTAAAGTCAGATGGAGCAGCAACATTAAATGGATCCTGAATCCATGAAAATTTATCCATATGATCGTTTTTAAAATATTTCTCAAACCCGGCAATAAGCTGTGATAAGTGTTCTTCAAAAATGGATTTCATATCACGAGAGAAATCAATCCCATTTGAGGTCAAAAAGTGTTGCAATATTGGAAAACATTCTTTGCCTCCATCTTCATTCATTTTTATTTTCCATAATTTTAGTTTTTTTATGAAAGCCGAAATTTTCTCAATCCCTTTCAAAATGTGCATGTATCTTCCCTGCAGGGAGAGATTCAGAGCATTCAGCTTTTTAAAAATATCACATAAGCATTCCCAGGATTTGTATCAGAATATATAAATATATAAGGATAACATAACTAAAATTTTCTTAACAAAGTTGGAAAATTCAAAATCGATTAAAATTTTTAAATGAAAACTGAAATACAATTATGAAAATGTTCAAATCTTTCGCGTCACCCCTGAGGGGAAGCTGCGTCACCCAAAGGTGACGCGTCACACAGTTTGAGAAGGATGAGTTAATTAAGTTAGAAAAAATTTACCTTTGTTGTAATTAAATGTTCAGAAGACCTAAATATGATGTTCAACTAGAGGAATAGACAACTTTGAACTAGCGACCGGCCATCACTTTCGCGTAGCAGCAGCAGACGATATTTTCTATCATCTAATAATTGTGTAGACGAGGCGCGTTCAGCCCTACGGCCTATGCCGATTCAGAGTAACGAACCAAAATTTACCTTATCTATAAGTTGGTGCACCTTTAAAAAAAACCCTTTCCTTCTTCGAGAAGAAGAATAACGTAAAAGTTGAACAACGTTGCCAGTTTAAAATGAAATCTACAGAAAAATCTGTAGAAGATGCCAGGCCTGTGACATTTATATTTAATATGCAATTATGATGGTAGTCTTTACGGAATTTAAAAGAAAATTGAAGAGCTTCCAATTTGATTTTTCTCTTCTACCCAAATTTATTTGTAAATTAAGGCTATTATGCGTTATATATATATATATATATATAATATATATATATATAATATATTATAATATATATATATATATATATATATATATATAATATATCATATATATAATATATATATAATATTATATATTATATAGTATATTAATATATAATTATATATATATATATCAGAGTGGGCACCCCGCTCATTTAGCGTAGTCCGCTAGCGCACCTTCCGCACCTTGAAGAAAAACGTAAGTCCGCTATCGCCTCCTCCGCACCTATTCAGCACATCAACTTCCGCCAATCGCGAGTCCTCACTTCCGCACGTCCGCATGGTCTGTCCGTTATAATTGCGACTTTCACAAAGGTTTTACTATTAAATACTAAATAGTATATATCCTTACAAAAAAAATATTCGTAATATTATATGAAAAATTGATGAGTATTTACAAAATCTCAAGATTTTTCTCTTCCTCCTCAATGTCTTCTATGCAAAGGGACAAGAATCCATATTACCTTTCAACAAAATTAGCTGCTCAAAAAATTAAAGCAGTTAAGCGCGTGACCTCATTTTGCCCTCCAAAATATCCCACCATACTAAATATTCGCATCTACAAGCAACAGAACTAAGGAAAGGTTGTTTTATATTTTATGAACAATTTCAACAAATTCTGCCAATGCTGAAAGGGAAAGTGTACCTTGGTGAGAAGGAGTGCTGGTGTCTAGTCGCTTCCCAGCAGGCCCATTGCTTAATTTAAGTCCTCACCGAAATTCATTCTGCCTTCCCTTCTGAAATAGTCTTTGACCTCCGCTGTCCCCATAGAAGGCTCTATTTCGTCCAAGACTTTAGGAGAATCCATGAAAGCCTCGGACGCCTCGCAGAGGCGATGCTAAGTTACTAGTATCAGCTCAGGTAACTATATATATATATATAATATATATATATATATATTATATTATATATATATATATATTATATATCATATAAATTATATATATATATATATTACTATATATATATATTAATCAATTCTTGTAAAACCCGAAATATATATAATATATATATATAATTATATTATATATATATATATATTATTTTTATATATATATAATATTATGATATATATATACTATATATATTTTATATATATATGTATATTATATATTTATAATATATATTTTTTAAATATATAAATATATTATATTATATATATATATATATATAATTATATATTATTATATATATATAATATTCTATTATATATATATAATATATAATAGTATATATATATATATATTTATAGTATATATATATATATTACTTATATAATATATATATATATATTATTATATTATTAATATATATTATTATATATATATATTATATATATATATATAAATTATATTTATATATATAATATATATATTATATTTATATATATATTATAGATAATATATTATTATATATATATATATATATATATATTATATATATATTACTCTATTATAATATCATTAGATAGGTTTTTACACAGAATTGATTTAGAAATTGCCTAGTTATTATAGTAATATAAATTATTAAAGTTATAGATGAGGGTAATTCAGCCATTTAACAGGCTAAAAAAAATCAATTTTACAATCTTCATTTATTATAACATGGTACCATTACAAGGACGGTTGAGTTTGGTTTGTGGAAGTTTTAATTATTAAAAAAACATCCAGTCTTAGACTAAAAGTAATAATTAGTTATAAATTAAAATTATATTTCTTTATCTTATTAACCATAAGATATTCTTAATAAGTAAACCATACTTTCATTTTTCAAAAAAGGTGCGGAACAAAAGAGCGGAAACTTTTTTTGATACGCACGTGCAAGTCCGCTAATTTCCTGCCGACCCCGCACCTCCGCTAGTCCGCCCCTATTCTGGTAGTCCGCTCGGAGCAGGACTAGCGGACTAGCGGACCAAAGAGCGGAAGTGCCCACCTCTGTGACTATATATATAATATATATATACATATTTATATTATATATATTATTATATATATATATATATATATATTCTATATATATATATATATATATATATATAGATATTTATATAAATGAGCCAGAAAGAGGGCAGTGATCAGAGGTGGAGAGTTGCAGAACAAGAAACGAGGACGAAATTATGACGGGAAGATGCAGAGTAACCCTAAGGAATGGAGAAGAAAACGAAGCGACTTTGCAGGCATGTTCATCAGGAACGTGGCAAAGAAAACTCTTGGTAAAAGATGAGTAGGAGGTACTAGGAAGAAGGACATACACCATGGTGGAACGAAGAAGTGAAAAGAAGCAATTAAGAAAAAACAGAGAAAAATGAGGAAGTGGCTGAAAAGGAGAACAGCGGCAGCAAGGGAGGAATATAGGCAAGGAATGAGGCAGAGAGAATAAAGAGGAGAGCAAAAAGATGGAGACAGAGAGAATTGCAGGAGAAATAACGAGAGATGTGGGCGAAGGGAAAAGAAAAAGCTTATATAAGAGGCGGAAGGCGTAAAAAGACAAACCAAAAAGCAGTAACTAGCACATAAAAGATAGGAAACGAGAGATTGCTTGTGAGACCGCAAACAAGAAATTGAAAGATGACCGTAATTTACTGTTCTGAATTATATGGCTGAGATCTAAATTGTAGGCACATGAGGAAGAAGAGTGGAATGAAGAAGAGAGTGGGGGGGCGGCAGGGGGGTCAGACATAGGAAGGAGGAAAGGAAGATGGAAGGGGAAGTATGATGTAGGAATATGAAGCAGGCTATAAAAAGGATGAAGAAGGTAAAGCGTCCAGGAGAAATGGAGTGGGCTGGTGGATGTTGGTGAGGGAAGGAGGGAGAGGAGCTGAAAGGCGAGAATCATCGTTTGATGAACAACTGTATGAGAGAGAGGGAAAGGTGCCGGGAAAGGTGTGGCAACAGCAATAATATGACCATTATATAAAGATAAGAGATGCTGGAAGCCTGTAATAATTATAGGGTATCTCAATGATGGGACCATTCTGACGAAATATACGAAAAATATTGCGAGAGGAGGTTTGAGAAGAAAGGTAGAGCCGAGGACTCGGAGAAGAACAGTATATAGAAGGGAAGAGGAACGACTGACCTCTTATTCACACTGAGAATGGTTTCGGAGAAGATCTGGAATATGGCAAGAGGTTCTTTGTAGCCTTCATCGATCTACAAAAAGGCATTCGATTCGGTGCCAAGGAAAAGCTCTGGAGAGCTATGGAGAGGAATTATGGAGGAAAGGGTAGATTTAAAGAAGGCGATAGCAAGTATGTATGAGAAATGCAGGTGTAATGTTAGAAGAGTGCGAGAACGAAAGATGGTTTGAGGTGAAAACAGGAGGAAGCAGGGGAGTTTTATCGCCAATGCTGTTTATATTATATTTAGACGTGGTTGATAAGGAAAGTGCATGAGAGAAGGGAACTGGAGAATTTGAAGGGACATTAATGGCATATTGCGGACGAATCTGGCCATGTTGGAGCGAGAAGAGAGTGAGGTTGATTCGAGATGTGTGGAGTTGTTGCGGAGGAGTTTGGAGAAGCGGGAGAAGCTAGACAATGAACATTACAGAAGACAGAGATAATTAACAGTAACCGGAGGAAAGGAGGGGGGATGAGAATGATGTGAGAAGAGGACGAGGTGAACGGCGGTAAAATACCTGCAATTACTCGAACGGATGTTTTGGAACAGTACGGGAGAAAGTGGGGAAGGATTCCGCGAAGAATGGAAAAGTTATGGATTAGTTATGAAAGCGGATTACCCCATGATTGAAGGACAGAAAGACATCGAATAAGAGGTAAAAAAGTGATTCGTGAAACTCTTCAGAAAATTCAAGAGCCGTATGCGTCGAATAAGATCACACCGTACCGTTTTCCTCCTGCATCATGACAATGTTCGACCACATTGCAGTGCCCAAATGCTTCAATGCTTGAACTTCTAGGTCAAAAATCATCCACCCTACAGTCCTGATCTGGTCCCCAGTAATTTTAACTAATTTTCAAAGTTGAAGTAAAAGTCTCCAAGGAGTGAGATTTGGTCCAGATGTAAGGTGAAGGGACCGGGTGTTGACTGGTTTCGGTAACGGATCAAGACTTTTTTCCACAGTTTGAGAAGTGGAGTTAAGACGCTTTGCAGAAATGTAGTGACGTCGAGAATTATGTAAAAAAAAAAAATTTGTACATGCTCATTGAAAAAACCTTTGACATTTTCTCAGTCTTTGTTTCATTACCTTATCTGCAGTGTAATAGATTTTACAGCAGAATAAGCGTTACTTTTCAACTAGTGTGTGTAATAATAGAGTTGCATGTAAATAACAGAAATTTACCGTATAATTTTTGTTGTTACGCAAAAGATGCAATGATATTGTCGCGTTTGTTCTTCTATTAATTCGGCAAAAGGGCAGTAGCGGACCTGTAAATGCTTCCCTTCTTCTATTTACCGAATGATTTTATTGTTCAGCAAAACTTCATAGGAAAATAATCGACAAGTTCATTAACACTCAAAGAAAGCTTGCTACCCTTTGTTCAATCTTACTACTAGAAATTTTTATTCTCTTACTAAAATAAATACTACTCGAAATCTTCTACTTATTCCTGTAAGTTTTGCATATCTAACGTTTTTATTGATAAAGCCAATAATTTTTGCTTCCTGTTCTAATAGCTCTATCATAGATGATTCCTCTAAACTTTTCCCGACTCCGCCCTAAGATTTTTTTTAGAAAAAAACCTCTGTGCGTTAATAAGGAGTGCTTCCAGGATGGAGACCAATCTTTATTTTAATTTCGATCCCTCTCTAGGTTTGGTAGTCACAATTTTAACTACTTTTAAAATAAACTACAATAAAAAGTGAAACATCCTTTGCAACTATTCTCGGAAAACCATCGTTAGAAATTTTACCTCTTTTGCAAAAACACCTAGATGTGAAACTCTTTTAACCAGCTTTTTAATTTTTATTAATCTGCCTCGCTGTAAGTAAAGCGATAGTCTTTTCTCACTGAATGGTTTTCATGTAGGGGTATGTGTGGTTTGCCTTGTCTTTTAAATCAATAAACAGTTTGTTTTTAATTTAAAAAATTATTGAAAAATCTTGTTTTTCAACATTGGGCTTTAAATATATTTATTATATTATATATAAATATATATATATAATAAGTCTTATTTATATATATATATATTTTATATATATTATTATATATATATATTATATATATATATATATATATATATATATAATATATATATATATATATATTATATATATTAATATTATTGGTGGATGTAAAAGGACCAAGTCTGGAGTGCGCTAGGGTCTTGCATGAGGGTATGTTGTTACCCGTGTTATTGTATAGTAGTGAGACTATGGTCTGGAATAAGAGATAGAATCTAAAGTTCAATGTGTTTAGATGGAAATCTAGGGGCGTGTTAGGTGTTGAAAAGAATTGATAAATGAGGAGATGAACATGTAGGAAAAAAAAGGGAAGAAGGGGTTTGGTGGGTGAAGAAGGGCTAAATGAGAGAATAAATGAAAGTACTTTGAGATGGTTTGGTCATGTGGAAAGGATGGATGAGAGTCGGTTGGTTAAACGGATGTATAGTGGTGAGTCTGTTGGGAATCGACCGGCTGGGTGACCGAAAAAAAGTGGATTGAGTCAGTAAAGGAATTTCTGGAGGAGAGAAATGTGAGTTTGGCAGAATCGAGAGGAAAAGTGCATAACAGGAGTGAATGGCGCGGTTTTGTGGGGGAGGGGTATGGTTGTGGACCACCTGGGCCAGGGGATGAACCCTACATATATGATATGCCATAGCGAGGGTCAGTCGCGGTCCCGTGAAGCTCTAGGGCGGATTTTCTGACTGCGACGAGTTCTCACTAATAAGTATAAAGGGTGCGGTAAGGCTGGGCTTTCTTTTCGACTTGTGTCATACTCTTCTACTACCTTTTTCTGTTTCGGTGCACTGCACGCATCTTACCCCCAGTCTTGGGAAAAAAGGTGGATTATATATATATCCGTATATATATCATATATATATATATATAAATATATATATATATATAATTATACTATATATATAAATATATATTATAATATATTTATATATATATATATATATATATATATAAATTGAAAAAAATTTTTTTTTTGGATTACATACTAAGTATAATAAGTATTAAAAAGTATGAATAAAATTTTCTATAGAAAATAAAAAGTTTTAAGAAAATCATATCATAAAGAAAATTAAAAATGTTTAATGGAATAATAAGTTTATTTCTATTTATTCTATTTACACAAATCTTTTATATTTTTTTTATTTTAATAATAAATTTTGAGGAACTATTATAAAATTTTATACAATATTTTCTAATATTTAATAACTTTCTTAAAGAAAAATACACCTATGTATAGCGACTCCTTTTTCTATCAACTATTCAAACAGTTAAGTTTTCGAAAAATTCATTCAACCTAAAAACTCCCACTCACCCAGCTCGAAAACATCAGTTCAGATTTATTACAAAAGTCACCTTCTCCTCAACTCCTCCAAGATAGACTATATGTTACAACCACACATACCTTGACCTATTCAAACTTAAAATTCAACATTAGAATTCTAGTACCCACACAAACAAAATCCCCCATAGCTCTATGACACAGGTCACTGATCAGAATTGCAGCTCATCCTCTCCCCTTCACGTCACACCACTCGTCTTCAACGCTTCCTTTCATCTTTGTTTAGGTTACAGCTAGTAAATCAAATTTACCCTAAATAAATACATCCATCACCTCTCTTCTTATTATTAATTTCTTTAACATTCAATGTTACCCAGACAATTCATACAAATTTTATATTATATAATATATATATATTATATAATATATTATATATATAGTATATATTATATATAATTATATATATATATATATATATATATATTATATATATATTATTATTTATATATATATATATATATATATAATATATGATAATCATAATAATAATAATATATTTTCTTTTGAGTGGAAGTACAGGGATCTCCACAGCACACACGAATGCGGCTAGACCGTGTTAGCAAACTAACGACAGGGAAAATCCCTAACGGAACGAAAGAGGAACAAGGCTTGAATGGTTCGATCTATACAAGTCGTTTCAGTTCCAAGAGGAAGGCTTAAAAATACGAACACTACGAAAATGAGATGATTCGGACAAGATGTCTGAAGCCGAATTGGCTGACGAAGGTATCTCATAGGCTAGCACGTCAGGAAGAACTGTTGCTCGAGGGTCGAGATTGACAACGCAATCCACCAAGAGATGAACTACAGTGAGAGGAAAACTGGAGGAACAAAAATTGGCCATGTCGGAGAAACCCACCCCCCGAGACATAGAAATCCATGGGTGAGATTGGTATGACCCAAACGCAATCGAGCCAGGACCACCTCCAGGAGGAGATCTTCCGAGAAAATTGAAGACTACCGGCCAAGGGACGGGTTTGACATTCCGAAGTTTGGCGCCACGAGCATCCTCCACCCAACATGACTGCCAGCCAGAGAGGAAGCCCGACGCAAAGAGATGGAGAATTCTGTAGCAGGAAAATGACCCAGGCGCACAGCAGGAGGAAGGTAACGGGCACTCGACACCGTGTGCAGCCGCCTGTTTGGCTTCCCCATCGACCCGTTCGTTTCCAGGAACACCCACATGGGAGGGAACTCACAGAACTCTATGTTATAAAGCAATAATAATAATATAATAATTAAATAATAATAATTTAATAATAATAATAATAATTTAATTAATAATATAATAATAATAATAATAATAATAATAATAATAATAATAATATATCAATCAATTGCACAAATATCTTTAAATATATAATAATAGATAATAATAATAATAATCAATCAAAATCAAAATATATTTTAAACTCTCTAATAGATTACATGGTTGTGTTTACATATTTATATTAATACAAAATAATAAATAGATGAGAAAAGGGCTACTAAGGGACGTTTTCATCCATTGAGCCCAAAATAATAGTAATAAGAAAAACATTTGACAATAATTACAATAATAACAATAATAAAAGTAATAATAATAGTAATAATAATAATAAATAATAATAACAATAAAAATAATAATTCTAAATAATAATAACAATAATATTAATAAAAAAAAATTTTTTGTTTTTGAGTGAATGTACAGGGATCACCACAGCACACAAGAATGCGGCTAGACCGTGTTAGCAAACTAACGACAGGGGAAATCCCTAACGAAACGAAAGATGAACAAGGCTGAAATGGTTAGATTTATATAAGATGCTCAGTTCCAAGAGGAAGGCAAAAATACGATCACGTCAGGAAAGAACTTGCTTCGAGGGGTCGAGATGGCAACGCAATCCACCAAGAGATGAACTGAACTACAGTGAGAGGAAAACTGGAGGAACAAAATTGGCAGGTCGGGAGAACCCCCCCCGGCGACGTAAGAAATCATGGGTGGAGATTTGTATGACCCGAGAGCAAACGAGCCAGGACCACCTGCAGGAGGCGGACTCTCCGAGAAAAGAGGACTACGGCAGGACGGGTTTGACATTCGAAGTTTGGCGCCACGGAGCTCCTCGCCCAACATGACTGCCGCCAGAGAGGAAGGCCCGACGCAAAGAGATGGAGGAAATCCGAAGAAGGGACAATGCCAGGCGTCACGAGCAGTAGGAACGGTAACAGTCAATGGACACCCTCGTGTGCAGCCGCTCTCGTTGGGCTCCCCATCGGGCCCGTCGTGGCCAGGAAAACACACACACTGGGAGGAACCCACAGAACCAATGTTGTATGCTGCCTGTAATCAAGAGAGGGACTGATTGAATGGCAGCAGACCAACGGTGTTACGGGTTGACCGGTCAAGCAACGGGGACTCTGTAGAGCGCTCCGAGATTCCGAAAAGATGGATATAGATTACCACCACGGGCGAAGGATACTATCCGGTTCACCGCCCATGGACATTTTAGCTATTGAGTCAGCTGAAAACAGACAAATAGGGCCGGAAGGTATGGGATATACAGTTGATAGTCCGAAACACCAAGCTGAGCTTCCCACCCCTTCCTCCCGTCTTTAACATCGGTGTAAATCGCTTTATAGAGTCGCTATGGACCTCCGCGTGAGAAACAAGGAATCCCCTTCAACCGCACCCGGGGTGTGCCTCGACTTAGTTCAAAAACTGGATTCCCACTGGCAGAGAGCAGGAGGCGAGAGACCCACTTGTGAACGGGTTGAGGCAAAACCATCATTGCATGACCGCTCGCTGAGAAGACCAACAATAATAATAATAATAATAAATAATAGATAATACAATAATAATAATAATAATAATAATAATCAATATAATAATAATCATATATAAGGAATAATAATATCAATAATAATAATAATTAATAATATTTAATATATAATAAATATAAATATATAATCATAATATTTCCTTCGTACTTATAATACTTGTCTTAAAAAAATATAATAATTAAATTTTGTTACTTAAATATAGTAATTACAATAACTAATAAGATAACAATAAAAATATAAATAATAATATACATAATAATAATAGATAATAATAATAATAATAATAATAGTAATTTAATAAAAAGAATAAATAAAAAATATAATAATAATAATAATATAATAAATAATAATAATAATAATAATATAATATAATAATAAATAGAATAATGATAATTAAAGATAGTGATAATCAAGAGCAATAATAAAAAAATATAAAGCAATAATTTATATAAAAAAATTAATAGTGATATAAACAATCGGCATTGCTAATAACAGTAATAATCACAGAAATAACACTAAAACTAAAGCTAACCAGTCATTAGTGATGAAGAACATTTCACCAAATTTTACCAGACATTTTACAGAATCCGTATTAACTAGGTCCTATTCTACTCCGACTTTGAATACAAATTGTACTACTATACTACTACTACTACTAACTAATAATAATAACTAATGAATAATAATAATAATATAATAATAATAATATAATAATAATAATAATAATGACGATAATTAATAAAATATAATATAATTAAAATTAATAAAAATAATAATAATAATAGTAAAAATAAATAACGATGATAATTAATAAATAATGATCCAATCATAAAAGAAATATTAATAATAATAATAATAATAATAATAATAATAATAATAATAATAATAATAATAATAATAATAATAATAATAATAATAATAATAATATTTTATTTCTATTTATTTTTAATAAAACTCAAATAAATGTATAATCCAGAAACTTTTTGAAAAAAGTGAATATCCATTATAAAACTTCAATCAGTATAAGTTATATCTTAATGTTTACAAATTTCCGTCATGCAAAAATTTTCTACTCTTGGTGAACAAAAATTATAATTGAGCTCTTTTAACTTATTTGCTAAGTAAGTTGTTATATTATTGTTCATGCATACAACATTAAATTCTTTACAAAATATTGCTTCACAAGCTTTAAAAAAAGAAAAAAATTTATTTGAACAAAAAGTTAAACCCTGATCAGCCGGTAAATGCTCATACTGTTTAATTTGCAAAAACATATTTTCTCTAATTTCTTCATTGAAAGAAGTTAGGTCACACACTGAACACACTTTTTCTTTATGAAAATGTAATATTTTTTTGGCGAGAAGTCCACAAACATACCTCATGCCATTAACTTCCTCAAAATTATCTAGGTTTGTCAAAGGGAAAGTAACATTGTAAGAATGATCTAAACTTAAAACACTAGCGTTCCCCATTGCATGATCATCCTGCTTAAACATAGCTGAAGAAAGAAAATTGTGTGTCTCGTCCGCTTCACAGTTTTTGGATTCAGCAAATCTGACAAGAGAATTAATTGCTGCTCTCTGAAACAAAGCCTCAAACTGAGCACATGTTGGATTATCGCTCCAACCGCCTGCTCCTCTAATATCGCCAAAACAATTTTCTAGCGGATCTTGACACAATCTGCGAGTGTATATATATTTGAAATTATAATTCTGCAATTCCTTTAATAACTCAGTAATACCATTAATTGCCTGAATCCATCCTTGTACAAACCTAAATCGTGCAGTAACCATATTTTGTCCTCTATATATCTTCCACCCTTGAATCCACAATTTCATATGAGAAAGATATTCCCAAGCTACATTTCCAATTCTCAATTCTTGATGGAAAGGTGTCCTTTTCCTTTGCAAAGGTGAAGAATTTAAAATATCAAATAAAGTGTTCATTTTTAACAAATTTCTCGTCGCAAACTGACTTTTTATCAATTTTAACTTCCTTCCGCAATAATTCCAAAGCCTTTGATACAGACCGACTTAATATCTGAGAAGCAAGTTTAACTTTCATTTTAGCACCAAATGGTGCTAATCTTACATGAGCATTGGTTACCTTTGGTATGAGTGGAAAATTACCATTTATTTTAAAATTATAAGCTGCACATATGTATTTCCATTCTACAATGCCTTCATATGTTGAGATGCAGTTAGCATAAAAGGCATTTCTTGTACTTTTTAGCAAATGTGGAACGTCGGGAATGACAAAGATTTTTTCTTTTTCATTATTTTCGCCTTTTAAATTGAAAGTAAGGCTTGCAGCTTGTTACTCCTAAAGTTTTAAATAATAGGGAGAAATTGCTTGCTTGGTCGGTTGTAATGCACACAACTTTAAGCCCAATTTCATCCAATTTAAAAAGACATTCATGTAGCAAAGGCTTCAAAATGTTTAATTTAACAGGCCCAGAACTAAAAACGTATCCAATTAGCTGGCGAAAATTCCCACTGATACCTCTTATCATAAAACATAGTGCTGAAGATGCTGGCAAGCAATTCCTCCGTTCGTTCCCAAAATCTTCAAACCCAGCTATATACTCGCCCCGAACTTTAAACAGGTGTCAACAGACGGTGTGTATTTCATCCATAAGTAAGACCACGCATCTATTAAGTTCTTCATTGTTTCAGTCCACTTCTGTTTTTTATTAAGTTGGGAGTTGAGCAGTTCAGTCAGGAAAAGAGGTAAATGTTTGCCGCAGAACTCAATTACATCTTTTTTGGTTACACTTTTCTTTTGAAGTTTTCTCTCCTTTAATTTTAAATGTAAAAATTTATTTCTCTTCTTTAAATACCTATTGTGGCAAGTTTTTTGATGGATCAATTTTTTTAGCCGAATCTTCCTTGGCGTTCTGTCGTTGTTATTAAAGCATTGTGTGCCAACTTCTCATCTTGTCGGAAGAGTCGCCTGAGGAACACTGAATGGAAATAATGCTAGTCGAATCTGTTGAGATATCTGCGGAAGATATATATATATATATATATATATATTATATAATATATATATATATATATTATATTTAAAATTTATATATATAATAGTATATTTATATATATATATTAAATTATATATAATTATATATTAATATATTATATATATATATATATATATTATATATATATTTCTCATCCTCCTTTGTCTCACCAAGACTGGGGGTAGGTGCGTGACGTGAATCAAAAAGAAAAGAACAGAAGAAAAGGACAAAGTGAAAAGAAAGCCACCCTGTTCCCTCTGTGGCCATTTAAATAGTGTGAATCGTCGCAGTCAGAAATCCACCCTAGATCTTCGTTGGCCAGCGACGGACCCGCACTATGGTAAATCGTCAATCTAAGGATTCAATCCCTTGGAGGTGGGCACAACATACCTAAAACACGCCATTCGCTCCTATTAAACAACTTTCTTCTCGCTCTGCCAACTCACATTCTCTCCTCAGACTTCCTTTACTGCTCATCCCTTTTCTTTCGGTCTCCAGCCGGTCGTTCTCAACAACTCGCACTTAATCTTAACAAACGACTGCTCATACTTCTTTACATGAGCAAACATCTCAAATATACTTATCTATTCTCTATTTACCCTTTATTCTTGCTACACAACTTTTTTTTTTGATTAGTGTACGGAGCACATTCTCACAAAGGGCACACGGGTTGAAAAAATTGCAACACATGGGCGGGTCCTTGACATACATTCAAATGTAAATGAATATTTATAGAGAATGAATATTCAATCATTAAAAAAACAATAAACAAAGTATCCTTGCATTATATAAGTCTAGTATTAACGTCACAAAATAATATTATGAAGAATTTTCCTTCTTGGTAAAAAAAGAAATAGAGTTTTACTACAAAATGGAAGATTCAGATAAGATATGGATAATCTTTTGGAAGGTGTTATGGATCGTAAAGTAGTAAAATGACGGCGGCGAATAGGGTTCAGGGAACAATTAATGAAGATATGGCGAACAGATTGCGGGGTATGACTACGGCAAAATTTGCAAATGGGATGGGAGGAGGGTCCCCTGACATATAGTGACTGTGAGTGAGTGGTTATGGCAATAGGAGGCGTGAGTATAACTCGGGAAGCGCTTTCGTCGGTGGGAGGAAGACCTCCCCGACGATTCGGCTTTATAATTCTAATTGTTCTCTCTGATGCATTGTCCAGGTTCTTGCCAAGATGAAATACCTTGTCGGAGAAACAGGATAGCAATGGTTGAATGCGAGGTAAGCTTGTCGAATGGCAAAAAATCCCCGGGGAAAAAAAAGGGTTTTTTTTTACCTGGAACAACTCCGAAATGAGGAGGTCCATTTTGGCCTTTCTGTCAGCGATTTCATTGCAGTTCTACATGAGAGGGGTCAACATAAATAAATGTTCTTTGCGGGAATGGGAGCAGCGAAGAAATTGC
>JABUQX010094072.1:25000-29334 GCA_015478945.1 Trachelipus rathkii
GCAATTGAACTTGGAAGATCGTAATATTAAATTCATGAAGCCTATAATGAAGCAAAAACGTTCATATAGTAGTATAACTCCTAAAATCTTAATTTAAGTCACAAGTCATTGTATATTATATTAATATACTTAAAAATACTTAAAATTAGTACACACTACACGATCAAAAAAAAAGTAGCACTTGCATACAGATTCTACAGATTTTTAGATACCTTAGTCAAAATTGAAAGCCTTGGCAATAGAAAAGAAGACCCCGTATCCTCTATGACGTCACGAATTTTTGATCGAGATTTTAACATTGCATAGGCCTGGCTTGCGGTAACTTATAGATATGGTAAATTTTGCATGAACTAAGAAAATAATGTACAAAGACAAACTTAACACAACTTACACATGAATAAACTTAACATTAAAAATCCACACTTAACACATAAAGTAACTAAATTGCATGACAAAGCGTAACTATTCTTACTTTTTTAAAGGCAGATCTCATAACATATTGAGTTAAATTACAAAGGCCAGTAACATTTAGCCAAAAAATGCATCATAACTTGGACGATTTATCATACGACCAAACGACTATAGGCTAACGTACACAAAGTTTTTTACATATCATAGTAATCTTAAAAAATTTCATAGCCTTACCTAAAATCTAATCCTTCAGAAATAGTCGCTAACATAAAAGTTTTATCAAACATAACATAAAAAACAAAGTTTTATCCAAACAAAATAAAATAATTCTTTGAACTAATATAATCATGTAAAGTGTAAAGTTTAACGAATTTTAAAGCAGTAAATCAGTAAATCCGTAAACTAATACGCACCTCCGCCCTACCTTCATCCCGTCATGCCTTTTAGATCTTTCGATCTATGATTCAGGTCCATTTCGAGTAGATTTCAGATAAACATAGTAAAATACAGTTCTTATATACTAACAAACCAACGATGTATGGCTAACGTAACATTTGTTTTCACATTAATAAAGCTTCCATAGCATCATCTGAACTATAATGTACAATGAGAAAACCTAACATACCTTACGACACGAATAAACTACTAACATTACAAAGTTCCATACTTAACAACATAAAAGCCTAGCACAGCGTACAAAAACGTAACTATTAACATTTTCAAGCTATCTCTAACATTCATTGTTAATTTACATAAACTATAGATTTGGTCGCCATTTCGAGTATCATTTTCGGATAAACATAGCACAAATGAGTTCTTTATAATTCTAACGCATCGGAATATATGGCCTAACATAAAATGTTTTCACATAATAAGCTGAAATAGCATCACATAATGAACTAAGAAAATAATGTACAACGACAAATTTAGCACAACATACGCACTAATAAACAGTTAACATTTAACAAAGTTCATTCTTAAACACCAGTAAAGTACTAGCATTGCATACAAAAGTAACCTATTTTACTTTTTCAAGCAATATCTCTAACATATTGCTTAATTTAACAATGATACAGTATATTTAACAAAAATATTTATCATATCATAACCTAATTATCATACAGGCTAACGAATTGTAACATAAAAGTTTTTATCCAAACATAACATAAAAAATAAGGTCTTTGATATAATATCATAGTAAATTGTAATAGTTTACCGATTTTAATCAGTAATCAGTATATCAGTAATCAAACCATACCCCTCACCTCCCAGGCCCGGCGGCGGGGGCCATGACTTTTAATCTATTGTTCTATTGATCATGTCGTAAATCTAGTATCATTTCTTCGACTAAACATAACCAAAATAGTGTTTTTTATATACTAACCATCGAATATATGCTAAGTAAACAAAGCTTTACCTTAATAAAGCTAATAAACATAACCTGAATAAGAATTATAATGTTTTACAAGACAATAACACAACCACTATCGTAGAATAAACCTAATTTAACAAACTTCCGCACTTAACACAGTAAAGTAACTACACTTGTACAACACGTAACCTAATCCCACTTTTTCAACATATCTCTAACATTATCAATGTTAAATTTAACATTAACATCGTAATATTTTACAAAAGTTTAGCATAAACCTGTCTAATTTTCATACTGACAACGAATATAATGTAACAGTCGAATTTTTTTAGCATCAACTTTCGTATATTTAAAAAATTCATAAAATCGTAAAATTATAGTCCCAAAGAATACATGCAAAGACAACAAGTTTTAACCAAACTAACATAAAAATACAATTTTATCCTGATAACATAAAAATAAGTTTTTGAATAAAATATCACAGTAAAAGAGCGATAGTTTATGTTTTTTAAAGCAGTAAAATGGTAAATCGGTAAATCAGAGCCATCATCCGCAGTCCCTACCCACCCATTGACTATGATTATTGAACTTTTGATCAATGATCATATTTCGAGATATATTCGGATAAACATAACATAAATATTAAGATTTTTTATATAACACGACCTACGAATATATGCTCGCGCAACAAAGTTTTAGCATCAATAAAGCTAACATTATCATACCTGAACTAAGATATAATTAAACTGCCAACCTAACATTCCCTAGCGTGTGAAATAATCCCTAACATTCTGAAATTCCTATTATCAAAGGTAAAGTAGCTAACAGGTATAAAATATCGATATGTTCCACTTTTCCCGCATTCAGCAACAAGGTAAAGACGTATTATTAACAAAATCCTTAAAAAAGTGACATTATAAGATCTACATCTTTGAACTAATGAATGAACTAGTTCATCAAAGTGTCATCGTATCGAGTATAAAACAGTTGAACTTATGAATAAACGTAGACATTGAAATTCTCGGCAAACCTTACACTATTCAACAAATCTTAACCTAGGTCAGTTTCTAAACATCATCGTCAGTAACCAGTATATTTTACCAAAACTCATCATTTTCTAACAAAAGTGTTAATTTACACAACAGTCATAGTAATATTTTAACATAACGTACTAACTTCGAATAAACAGCTTTCATTAACAAGAGTATCAAAGCAACACATACATCCGAGAGGAAACGCCAATGGATGCGCCCTTGAAAGGTGTCAATCCTGAAGGGGGGATCACCCGAAGGGGTGTAAGCGGGTTTTTGGGGCTCAGCCCGAAGGGCTGAGGCCTTACCCTCCTTCGGAGGGGTAATGCGATGATGTGTTAGAAACGTGAGCCTAGGTTAAGATTTTTGTTGAGTAGTGTTAGGTTTGCCGAGAATTTTTTTGCTAATGTCTACGATTTTTCATTAGTAACTGTTGTTATACTCGATAGAGTGAACTTTGATGAAGAATAGTGTTCATTCATAGTTTCAAGATGTTGGTATTTTGATAGGTTGGTCACTTTTTTAAGGGATTTTGTGATAATATGGCTTTTACCTGTTGCTGATATGCGGGAAGAGTGGGACATATCGAGTATTGTATGACCTGTTAGTACTTTACCTTTGATAAGTAGGGAATTTTCAGGAAGTTAGCTGATTATTCATACGCTAGGATTATGTTAGGTTTTGCATTTTGTACATTATATTTTCAGTTCAGGTTATGATATGTTAGCTTTATTAATGCTAAAACTTTGTTGCGCGAGCATATATTTGGTCTGTATATAAAGAACTTATTTTTATGTTATGTTTATTCAGAATGATACTCGAAATATGACTGGATGCGATAGTTCATAGATCATAGGCGAATGGGTGGGTAGGGGACTGCTGGGTTGGATGGTTTGATTTACCGATTTTACTCATTTATGCTTTAAATTAGTAAACTATCGCTCTTTAACTGTTGATATTTTTTATTCAAGAAACTTATTTTTATGTTATGTCAGGATAAATTTGTTATTTTAGTTTATGTTTGGTTTTAAAACTTTGTGTTTTGCAATTATTTCGTTGGGACTCTGATATTTAGACGATGTTATGATGAATTTTTTGTTAAAATACTTACAAAGTTGATGTAACAAATTGGTACGTTATCTTATATCGTTGTTGTATGTGATAAGAAGGGTTACTGCTAATTTGTTTAAATAATTAGGATGTAAATGTAATTAACATGATATTTAAGAAATATGTTTGAAAAAAAAGTGGGATAGGTTGCGTTTTGTACGAAGTGTTAGGTTTAATGTTGTTAAGTGCGGAAGTTTGTTTATGTTAGTAGTTTATTCGTAGTATGGTGTGTTAGGTTTGTAGTTGTACATTATATTCTTATTTCAGGTTATGTTATGTTAGCTTTATTAATGTAAAAACTTGTTACGTTAGCATATATGCGATGTTAGTATAAAAAAACTTATTTTTGTGTTTTGTTTTAGTCGAATGATACTCGAAATATGACATGGATCAATATATCAATAGATCAA
>JABUQX010094073.1:7500-10000 GCA_015478945.1 Trachelipus rathkii
ATTATTATTATTATTATTGTGTGTGTGTGTGTGTGTGTGTGTGTGTGTGTGTTATTATTATTATTATTATTATTATTATTATTATTATTATTAAAAATATTATTATTAAAAATATTATTATTATTATTATTATTATTATTATTATTATTATTATTATTATTATTATTATTATTATTATTATTATTATTATTATTATTATTATTATTATTATTATTAACAGAAATTAGAAACAAAACCAAGATGTTAATGAATAACAGGAAAACTTTCTATGTATTAATGCGGTTCTTAATGTATTTACACATTTAAATAAGAATGAAGTGAACACAATTTAATTCTTCCTTATTATAAATTTGTTAAATTAATTAAAATAATAGAAATTTTTAAAATACACTTTTTAATTAATCGTCATCGTCATCGTCATCGGCAAAATTTATTATAATCATCATCGTCATCGTCAAAAATTCTTAATCGTCCCATCACTAATATATATATATATATATATATATATATATATATATATATATATATATATATATATGCAGTAATATATATATATATATATATATATATATATATATATATATATATATAAAAATATATATACATACATAATAATATATATATATATATATATATATATATATATATATATATATATATATATAATATAATATAGATATATATATATATATATATATAAATGGATATATATATAAATAAAATAAATATATAATATATATATATATATATATATATATATATATATATATATATATATATATATATATATATATATATATATATATATATATATATATATATATGAGAGGTGAGGTAATAGATGTATTTAGAAAGGGTAAATATGATCTGCTTGCTGTGACTGGAACAAAAATGAAAGGTTATGGTGAGGACGAGTGCTGGCGGGTACAATATATATGTGCTGGAATGGAGTGGAATGAGAGGGGGGAAATAAGGAGATGCGAGTATCATGTGTGATGTGTGACATAAAGCTGTGGTTTATTTTGTTTGTGTAACTAATAGAATATTAATTGTTAAATATAAGCTTGAGAAGGTTGCGTTTGTGAGGTTGTAGCATATGGTCCATCTGTGGGGAATGTTGAGGAGAGTGAGATTTTCTGGAAAAATCTGATTGATATTTTGGACGGGGTGAATGGGAGCTTCAAAGTAATTGTGTTGGGGGACTTGAATAGTTGAATAGAAGATTGAAGGTGGGTTTGGGTTGGTATAACATGTGCCTTTGGGATTGAGAAAATGAGAATTTTAGGAAGATGATGGATTTGTGTGAAGGGAGAGAAATGTGTGTAATACATTCGTCGAGCAAAAGACTATCCATAAGTATTCAAGAATTAGTGTGGGTAGAAATGGTGTCTAGGTGAAAAGTATGATTTATTTTGTGCTTGTTAAGAAGGAAATGTTGAAGTATGTGATGGATGTTAATTAGCGAGGGGGATTGGGATATAAATATGAGATCATTATGTTGTCTTATGTAATATTAAATTAAGGAATGGCTTGGATTTTGAGCAAAGAGAAAAGCAAGTTGGGAGTGAGGAAATTATTGATGGATCATTTCTAAAATGATGGTACCCTCCTATAAAGATAAAGGTGATAAGGGGAAATGTGGAAACTACAAGGGACTTAGTTTATTGAGTTTTGTCGAGAAGATATATGCTGGTATTTTGATTGAAAGAGTTAATCGAGTGGTTGAGGGGTTGATTGATAAAAGGTACATTTAGAAGTGGTAGAAGATGTGTAGATCAAATTTATACATAAACACAAATGGGTGAAAAGAAGAGGAAACTGTATTAAGATACTACTGACTTTCAACAGACGTATGACAGGATTAATAGGGAAGCTCTGTGGCAAGAGTCAATAATATATTGTGATAATGGTAGGCTTTTAAATGAAATAAAATCTACGTATGTATTCTGATAGTGGAGCGAATGTAAGAATAAATGGAACGGAGAGTGAGTGATTTAATATTAACAGCGGAGTGAGACAGGGGTGTGTTACGTCTCTATGGCTATTTAATTTGCATATAGATAGGGTGATGAAAGAATTTAAGATAGGGTGGCAGGGGAAGATATTAGTCTGATAGAGAATAAAAAGATTGGGGGGTACCTTGCTTATTCTGTGGTGAATCAGAAGAAAGTTTGAGAAGATTAATAGAGAGATTTGGAAAGATGTGTAAAAGGAGGGCTATGAAAGTGAATGCAGATAAAAGCAAGGTGATGGTGGTAGGTGGTAGGTGTTAGGTAAGGAGAGTACTCAGTGTGAAATCATGTTGGATGGTAGGCAACTACAACAAGTATCTGAGTTTATATATATATATATATATATATATATATATATATATATATATATATATATATATATATATATATATATATATATATATATATATATATATATATATATATATATATATATTTAAGGTAGAGCAACTGGAACAAGTATCTGAGTTTATATATATATATATATA
>JABUQX010094073.1:12500-15000 GCA_015478945.1 Trachelipus rathkii
TATATATATATATATATATATATATATATATATATATATATATATATATATATATATATATATATATATTATAAAATGATAATTTCCACTATATTTTCTAGTGAATCCTTTGTAAATGAATGCAATAAAGATCAACTGTATATTCAATACCTATAAATATAAAGATGAGACGTGCTTTGACACATTAATCTCGCTAGTGGGTTTTCTCTCTCTCTCTCTCTCTCTCTCTCTATATATATATATATATATATATATATATATATATATATATATATATATATACCTATATACTAACTATATATATATATATATATATATATATATATATATATATATATATATATATATACAATCTTTCTTATTTTGCTCAACAATTCTTTCTCTTCGTATTTAAATTTTATTGGTATAACCAAAGTTTTAACTTTATAATTTCTCTATATATACAAGGGCGTAGCCAGGGAAGGGTGTGTCAGGGGATCTGATTAACACCCTCCGTAATTATTTAAGCTATCAAAATTTTTTAATGACTTAGGGTCTCTTAATTTTAATTTACAAAAATATTAAGAATAAAAATCAAAGCAAATGAAGAGTATATATTAATAGATATGAGGAAAATGTATTTGTGGTTCGTGAAGATTTTTAAGGTTTTGTGTCTGTGTTGTAAGTATAAAAGGAAAATCTGTAGCGGAAGACATACTTATGAGGGCTTAAATAGCAGTGGCTTTCTGATTGGACAACTACGATAATGGAGCAGCAGCAATGAAGAAAGTTTTAAAGGCATTCAAAAACTGTCGAAATATAAAGTGGGATTGTGTGCATATTTGATGTTCATATTCATATGGAGAACAACACATTAGGAACTATTGACACAGTAGAAACAACTGGGCACTATTTTAGGCCATCAAGATGGACAACTATTGTATTTTAATAAACAAAAATTTTCAAAGAACCAAAAGGGTTAAAAATAATACGAATGTGTGAAACATGGAGGGTGAAAAGTTACGATTTAAAAAAGTTTTTAAAACAATTGCTGAAGTTTTAGGGGAGCTTGGGATGGATTAAAATATTGAAACTTTTTCAAAAACCTCAAATCTTTTGAAATCTATAATCACGACCGAATTGGTTATAAGTTAATTATGCTTTCAACTCACTCTTCCATTAAGAGTCATATACTCATATCCTCATATACTCATATACTCATTGCTCATTACTCACATTGTCATTTACTCATATACTCATATTGACTCATATTGTAGTCTCCATCATTAATGACGACAATTGTTCTTAATTAAATTGAAAGGTGATGCTTGCTTTGAGAGAATTTCGCTAAAACATCGATATAAAATTTTTAAAAAATTTGGTAATTGCAACTAAACTTCTGCTTTCTGTTAATTAATTAATGAAGAAATAAAAATGTCTCTTGTCAGAATCAATGTTAAATGAAAAGAAACAAAAATATTGGGATGTATTTTCTTGTCGACTTTTCAATCCAGTTAAAGAGCAAGTTCTTGAGCATGATTCCATACTTACCAATTATGGTAAAATCATTCATGATATTAATTTTAGTTTTACAATCTTTTTACATAACATGCTTGATTAATACATGCACATTTAGATCGATTCGAATTCTAGCACCTTTCTTACTTCAACGTGTAAACTCCAGAAAGATATTTCCTATACTTTGAAAAGTCTCAAAACAAACTTCTCAATTATCAAGGGGATGGAAAGAACTAAGCAGAACTGGTTTTTACATGAGTGTTTTTCATAATACATAATGAAAATGGAGGAATTTAAGATTATTTTGCTTTTAAGAGAGCAAGAAGAAGAATTTTTTTTACATATATAAAATTGAATATTTTTTGTATTTTGAAATTGCTATCAAGCAGATTATTATATTCCATTTTATTCAAGTAAGCATATATATATATATATATATATATATATATATATATATATATATTTATATAATATATATATACATATGTATTTAACATATTTTAAATACAAATAATAACTTTATAATACTAGTTATTTATTTATTTATTTATTTATTTATTTATTCAGCAAAAGAAAATACATAATTGATACACAAAATACAAAATTATAGAAACATGCTGGTCATATATAAGCAAATTACATGCTTTTTGACAAAAATACTGCGATTAGAATTTATAACAAATTTAAACATATTAGTAATGCAGGACAAGATTTCTTGAACATAATTATAGTGCCCGATGTTCTAATGTCCAACGGCAATTTATTACATAAACTTCAAACTTTCAAGCTTCTAGTTTGGTTTCCACAAAAATTGTTCAGCCACACGTAATATAACAGTAACAATAATTGTGGACAAGACTGAAATAAAACAGTAAGTAGTAGTAATAATAATAATATATCAATAATAATAAATAATATAATAATAAAATAATAATAATACAATAAAAAAAAAAATAATAATAAAAATACACAATAATAATAATAATAATAATAACAATATATA
>JABUQX010094073.1:17500-25000 GCA_015478945.1 Trachelipus rathkii
ATATTTTTTATATATAATATATATATATATATATATATATATATATATCATATATATATATATATATATATGAGGTGCTACTCGAAGGTTCGGAGAAATTGAGTGCAAAACAAAAGTTCCTTACAGTGCCTTCTAGTGTCAACCGCCTCTTTTAAAATAGTTCCCTTGAGGAGGATATTCAGCAATCCCAACATTTTCCTCATGATTCCATGCACTCTAGGAAGTCCACAAGTATGAGTGCATTGAGAACCAGCATTTTTCCATGATTCCATACATCCCTAGAAGTTTTAAAGTGTGAGTGCGTTGAAGACTCGTGCTTCTGCTTGGATCCCCATAATTGTGTTAAAACGACGCACTTATGTCCGTAATTACATTTTTGGGAATAGGAAAAAGTCACAGAAGTCAAGGTCACTAGAATATTGTGTGTGTTGATTCACTGTAATGTTTTATGTCAAAAGTTGTCGAACAACGATAGTGCGATGTCATGGTAGATAAACCAATTTTTGTTCTTTCCCTTGTCTGGACATTTTCGTCGAACGATCTCACTCAGCCTCTTCAAAACCTTACAGTAAAACTTGCCAATGATTGTTTGACCAGGAGGTAAAAATTTCTTGTGAACAATCCCGTGAATGTCGAATAAAAAAAACAAAATGGACTTGGCATTGCTGAGAGCCTGACTCGCTGTGAATTTGGTGATTTCCATTACGACGACAAGTTATGATATTGGGAATGCAGTTGGAGTTATCTCCGACTTGTTGTTTGAGTCCTTACATTATATATATATATATATATATATATATATATATATATATATATATATATATATATATATATATATATATATATATATATATATATATATATATATATATATATATATATATATATATATATATATATATTGGTAAAAAGTGGAATAATCACAACTAAGAAATTATTATTAAAACCTTAATAATTAATAAAAGAAAAAAAACGATGGTAAACTTCAGACAAGACCTTTCGGAACATAACTATTCCATTTCAAGTCTTGAAAAAGAATAAAAATTCGCTCGACTCCTATATTAAGATTTTACAAAGATCAAAATCCTTGATAATCATCCTCCAAGTAGAAATTTCTTTTTAATAAAGCTCTATTGTAAGATATTTGAGGTCCACTTAACACCCATCATAGAATGAGTTTAAATCATGCATAATTCAGATTGAAAACCGACATGCTAAGAAACAAATGAGTTTTGAAGAATTTTATTTAAGTTAAAAAGTAGACAAAGAATAAAATATTGTTTCAATCAGTACCTAACTAAAGATGAGACACTAATGTCATGTTTGTTACATGAAAAAAAGTATAATTATCATGTATGTGAAATTCTAGAGTTTAACTTTTATGAGTGTTATGAAAAAAAATGACAAATGGTATGTGTATGTCATGAGTAAAAAAAATATAACTGTCATGTGAGTGACAGTAAAAAAAAATATAATTGTCATGATTTAAGAAGTTGATTTTTTGCCCCAAAAGAGTTGTCAATGTCTACATTTTCAATTAAATTGGTAATTATAATTATTCCTAGCATTCCATATTCTTCCAGACTCTTCTTTGATGCAACTTAATTTTCTATAAAATCAATGCTAACCATTTTTGTTGTATAGTATTCAATGTAAATGCAGAAAATTAAAGGATTTAATTAATTAAAGACACAAAGAAAGACATTTATATAACCAAGAGCCACTCTAAGAATGAGCCCCAAAATGGAGGAACCCTATTGGCTGAAAGGAAATCACGGGCTTATTATTTACATTACCTATGTAGCAAAGAGGAAAACGTTGATTGACAACAATGTAATGAATTCTAAAATTTCAAATAAATCATATAATCCCTAGATAATTATCACAATAGAAATTTGCTTGCGAATTTCCCTTCTCTTTGTCATTTAGCCTTTCTCCTCATTGGATCTTGTTGGATTAAAGTGAAATATGTTTTGGAATAAGCTAAAAGAAAAAAAAATATGGGTCTACTTTGAATGAAAGTAAAATAGGAAAGTGATCTCATTTAATTTCATTCTCATTTGATTTACCTGAGAAACAATCCCCAAAACTCTCTCTCTCTCTCTCTCTCTCTCTCTCTCTCTCTCTCTCTCTCTCTCTCTCTCTCTCTCTCTCTCTCTCTCTCTCTACATATATATATATATATATATATATATATATATATATATATATATATATATATATATATATATATATATATATATATATATATATATATATATGTATATATATATATATATATATATATATATATATATATATATATATATATATGTATATATATATATATATATATATATATATATATATATATATATATATATTAAAATTATTCTCTTATGCACGAACAGTAAATTTAAATCAATAGGTTTTCACCCATCGAGGTCATGGAAGTTTCTACAGTGTCCACGAAATTATCAGCGGGACAGCTGCAACTGGAGACCAACATGGAGGAAGAAGAGAAATCACCGATCTCTGGTGAGCACCTCCTTTTCGTAAAAGTTCTTTAAATATTAGAAAATGTGTGAAAAAATACATAAAAGTGCTTGGTGACATTCTTTTTAATAATTTTCCTTGTGTTTTTTTGTGAATATATATATATATATATATATATATATATATATATATATATATATATATATATATATATATATATATATATATATATATATTATATATTTTTATTATATATATATATATATATATATATATATATATATATATATATATATATATATATATATATATATATATATATATATATATATATATATATATATTTAAATTTAAAATTAAAGAAATAGAACATTCTTTATAAATATTTATGTTGGTTACTTTATAAAACTAATCACATTACACAATTTTTAATCACTACAAAATAAAACTTTTAAACTTTTATCACACTGAGTGGTTGAGCTCCTCTCATACTGATGCAGGAGGGGAGGAGGCCAAAACATTCAGTATTCTCAACGATCTGGAACAGTTAATTAAGGAACCTACACATATCCCAGATCGACCTAACCAATTCTTGAACACGCTTGACTTATGTTTCACCACTACTCCTTCTCGATAAATACACAATTTTTCTCCTATTGGTAACTCTGACCACAATCTTGTAGCTCTTAATTATATTTTTTCTCCAGTAGCTCCACCTTACCCTAAACGTAATTTCTGGCACTTTAATAGTGCTAGTTGGGAAGAATTGCGTGTTTTTTTTTTTTTTTTGCTAACTACTCTTGGAATGAATCCTGCTTTGACTCAGAGGATGCTTCGATCGCCGCTGAAAAGGTATGGGCCGTAATAATCGATGGGATGAGCATGTTCATTCGATCTTCTAACTAAATCCTTTTCTCCCCAAATCCATGGTTTAATGGAGCTTGTTTCGCCATTCAGAGAGATATTGAGCGGCAAAGAACTCTCTCGTTCTCCTATTACTTTACTTAATTTTCATTCTGCTCGAATCGTTGCAGGATTCTATTGACATGCTAAGCGTACTTTCGCTAAAAAAAATGCGCCGACCTGTTTGGTTCTCCCACTTTTAAAAATTTCTGGACTCTTGCCAAAAACATCTCTAACAACTTTTGAAATCTGCCTTTCCTCCCTTATTCGTCAGGGACCCTCTTAGTTTACTATCCTCTAAAAGGCACAATTCTCTGATCGGCCTCTTTTCATCTTATTTCTACCTGAATGATCTTGCAATCCTTCCACCTACTCCTCTCCTCTCAGGTTTCCCATGCTGTTATCTGTTATCACACCATGGATCGTGAGCATGAGATCCTGAGATATATGAACGCCAGGAAGGCTAGTAGCCCAGATGGCATTCCTCCCCGTGTTCTGAGAGAGTGTGCTTCTGAGCAGGGTCCTTCATCGTTAACTCTACTCTCTAGTCTAATACTAAAAATACTTTTCCTCAGCTGCTGGACAACGCGCATATATGCCAACCGATGTCGAATAAAAGGTAGCCTCTCTGATCCTTCAAACTGTCACCCAATAGCTCTCACTTGCATTCTATATAAAAATCTTGAAACTCTTTTTAACTGTCACTTTCCGGATCATCGAGTCTCTTCTCTTCTTTCCGATCTGTACAGTATGGCTTTCGACGCTCGAGGTTAAACTGGTGACATACTTCCTATCTAATTGATTTATGGTCTTCGCTCTTCAGTGACTACGGGGAGACTTGCGCTGTGGCGCTTGACATATCCAAAAGCTTTTGACTGGGTTTGTCATGCGTCACTGCTCTCTAAGCTCCCTCCTTTAGGGTTTCTCTTCTCTTTGCTTCACCCTTAGCTCTAGTTTCTCTCCGAAATCCATTCCATTATCAGCACCGTTGATGAAGCGTCCGCTTTCTCCTTTCCTGTTAATTGTGATGTTCTTCAAAGTTTTGTTTTATCTCCAATTTTAACTCCTATTTTTTATCAACGATTCTCCTCAAAGCTGTACTTCAAATATGTTCACTCTCTAACCGAATGACTCAACTCTCCATTCGTCAACGCATTTCAAATCTGCTACCTCTTTTGCATTTAGAGTGCCTCTAGCCTTCTTCTTTCCGTCTATTTTTGCAATCTGATAACATTCCCCGTGGGCCACCGCAACCTTGTAAAAATTCAACTCTTTTAAAAAACTCAAAACTCTTACATCTTCCCTCGTCTAAAAAAAAACACGTCCCAACTTTTCCTATTCCTTCGACGCTCTAACGTCTTCTCCTGTGAATAACATAAACATCTTGGTTTGACTAAACAGCAAATTGTCTTTGGAAACCTCATTAATCACCCAATTGTTGCTAAGGTGGCCTCAAAAGAAGCTGGGAGTTTTGTTCAGGTTGCGGGAATGTTTTCCTGTGAAACAGTGTACTCCAGTTATTAAAGCCGTATACCCTGTAAGGGTACGTTCTCACCATTTGGGAGGAGCTTCGGGAGCTCCCATCCTCTATTGGATAGTTGAGTTCTTAAAGCTAAGAGACTAATAAACTGTCCCCTTCTTTCAAACCCCTTTGATCCTCTTCTCTGCGACCGTGACGTTGTCCACTTCGTTTCTAGAGGTATACAGCAGCAGATGCCGGGGAGTTGAACCTCTCCATCACCACCTTGCCCCGCCCACGTAGCACAAGAGGCCTGCTCTCGCATAATTTTCGGGTATTGAAACTCCAGCTGTTCATTTGCTGCTTCTTTCAGTTACTTCTTTCTTAGAAACTCTTGCCTTCTTCTGTTTTCCAACTGTTATTAATCTGTCCTCTCTTTAAAGCAACGCTGAGCTCACATGGAGATTTGCGTCAAGAACTTGAGGTTGGCTGGGGTTTCTGTACTTATTCTCGCCCTCCTTGGAAAAGCCCCAGCCGTGAATGTGCGGAACTGTTAAAAAAAGAAAGAAAATCAATATATATTATAGAAGAGATATATATATTATATAGATATATATATATAATATATATATATTATTATATATATATATATAATAGATATATTATATACTATATTATTTTATAGTAATAATAGTATAAATATATATATATATATACTATATTAATTATATTAATATAATAATATATATATTGAATAGTAATATATATATATATATAATATTTATATATATATATATATGCGTGTGTTTGTTTTTTGTTTGTTACATGTTTGATAATCCTTGAATATTCGTGTGTCTCTATTGTTTGTTGGAATTTGTTTATAATCCGCAAGGGGGAAAAACTATTATTGAAAATAGAAGCCTTTTTTAAAATAAGCTTTTTTTTTCTTTTTTCTTCTTTTTTTTTTAAACAAAGATTGAAATATTGCTTGTTTTCATGTGTTTTAGATTTCGGTTTCTTTATCCTCACAAATAAATTTTAAGGATTTAGAAAAAAAAAATAAATAAAAATAAATTCAAATTCTCAAATTCAATGATAGATTATTTTTCAATTGTTTTTTCTCCGTTCATCTTAATAGGTTATTTAAAACGCATTATTTTTAAAAAGGCAGAAATGCTAAACAGTTGGAAAATGGGGCAGAGTTTCAGGGGGAAGGTTGCGGTACTGGAGGAAAAGTAATGAGAAGAGAGAGGGAAGGAGAAGTTGAAGGAAAAGAAAGGAGAGAGAAAGAGGAGAGGATGGCGAAAGGGAAAGGGAAGGAGAATGGGTGAAAAATAAATTCGAATTGTTTCGAAATCAATCTGAATGTAAAAAATCCCTTTTTTCTTTGCATGAAGAGGTTAAAAAATGTTTACGGGTAGATTATTATTATTATTATTATTATTATTATTATTATTATTATTATTATTATTATTATTATTATTATTATTATTATTATTATTATTATTATTATTATTATTATTATTATTCTTCTTCTTCTTCTTCTTCTTCTTACTTCTTCTTTTCTCTTCTTCTCTCTTCTTTTTGATTTCAACTTTCTTCTCTCTTCTTCCTTCTTTCTTCTCTCTTCAACTTCTGTATTCTTTTTCTTCTCTTCTTATATTCTTATTCTTCTTCTTCTTCTTCTTCTTCTTCTTCTTCTTCTTCTTCTTCTTCTTCTTCTTCTTCTTCTTCTTCTTCTTCTTCTTCTTCTTCTTCTTTTTCTTTTCTTTCTTTTCTTCTCTTCTTTTTCTTATTACTATATTATTATATTATTACTTATATTATTATTATATTATTATTATTATTATTATTATATTATTATTATTATTATTATTATATTATTATTATTATTATTATTACTTTAGTTACAATACTACTACTACTATTCATAATAATAATACTATTATTATTAATAACAATAATTTATGATTCTGTTACTTTTTCAAGCCTCCTGAAAGTATTTCTTTCTACAGAAGAAATTTCTTTTTACTTTTCCTACAACAAATTTGACAGAAATATGCATTAAAAGGCTTAAAAATTAATAACAAAATAAATAAATAAAATTAATAATTTTAAAGTTAGGATAGTTAAAGTGCATCAGTGACTTTTTAATGTAGTACGTTAGCTTTTCTAATTTTTAAAGTTATTAATTTTATTTATTTATTTTTGTTATTAGTTTATACGATTTTTATTTTATCAAAATTGTTAAAATCTAGCAAATAAAATTATTTCTTAAAAATGTCCGAAGTTTACGACGAAAGCTTGGTACTGCAATTAAATAAATAGTTTTATTTTATCTGTAGAAGAAATATTTCAGAGGCTGAAAAAAAAACAACAAAATCAAATGGTTAAATAAACTGATATTGAGCTTAAAAAACGAATAAAAATAATAATACATAATAATTAATAATAATAATAGAATATATAATAATATAATAATAATAATAATAATAATAATATAATATATAATAATAATAATAATAATAATAATAATAATAATAATAATAATAATAATAATAATAATAATAATAATAATAATAATAATAATAAATATTATAATATAATTATTATAAATTATTATTATAATTATAAGTATAATATAATTATAATTATTAATTATA
>JABUQX010094073.1:27500-45000 GCA_015478945.1 Trachelipus rathkii
ATGGTTTTTAATTTTTTAATTAACTTTGCACTCAATTTAAGATTGAAAAACTAAACAAGATTACTTAACTGTAAATCTAGTAAGAGTCAGGCTCTACCTTTTGGTATATTTACTGGTGTTGTGCATGCAAAATATCATATGTTTAACTATCTCACTTCTCGTACTGTTTTATTTCGTTATATAAAAAGTTCAAAAAAAGCTTGTAAATTGGAATAAATTTGCTATAAATTAATTATTATGTCTTTATGACTAACATTGAATGTTTAAGCTGTAATTTTTTGCTGATTGATCTTTAATTTATATCTTTAGTATAATTGCATGTCATATTCATGTATATATATATATATATATATATATATAAATACTATATATATTATAATTATATAAATATATTATATTATTATAATATTATATATATATATAAATATATATATATATATTATAATATAATATATATAATAGATATATATATATATATATATATATATATATATAAATATATATAATAATATATATATAAATATATATATATATTATAAGTATATATATATAATATATATTATATAATATTATAATATATAAATTAATATTAATATATATATTAAATAATATATAGTATATTATATATATGAATAATATATTATATAATATGATATATAATATATATATATATATAATAAATTATATAATATAATATATATATATATATATATAGGTTTAATATATTATATTTATATTATATATATTATTATATATCATAATATATATAATATATATATAATATATATATATATAACGGTATTATAATATAATTAAATATATATAATAATATGATATATATATTATATTATAATATATAATTATAATATAATATATTATATATACTATATATTATATTATATATATATATTATATATATCATAATACTATATATATATATATATATATATATTATATTATATAATATATATTATATATTATAATATATATATAGTATATATATTATATAGCTATAATATATATAGGCCCTTCGGGTGTTTACGGACTTCGTCAGTTGATTTTTTTTTTTTATATTATTGCTACTATATGATACCAACAAGAATTTCAGTGGTAACGACATGATTTCTAAAGTTTCGAAAGATTTTAAATATTTTTTAAAATCACATAAATTGTTAAATATTGTTGAAAAATGAATATCCGAAAAGTACGACACATTTATACAGAAAAACCAATTTACATATTTGCATCAGCGTATAAAGCTTATTACAAAAATGTTAAAAAACAAAATCACAAAAAAAATTTTTCATAAATGAATATCTCGAAAAGTTTGACACTTACAGAAAAAAAACCAATTACATATTGTAATACCGTATAAAGCTTATTAGCAGATATGAAAAAAGGGGCTCACTGACCGGGGGGACAGAGGGGGGGACGTTCCATACCCGAATAAGAGAGAGAGGGCGGGAGGAAACCCCGACCACCCAAATACCAAGAGCGGGGTTTCGGAGACCCTCCCGGAGGGGGACGTTTTCCATACCCTGTCGTTCCCCGAAGCCGAGAGACCCGGACTCTGCCATCGGGGCGGTATACCCCTGGGTATTCTTTAGTAAAAAAAAAATTAAAAAACTGACGGAGTGTCGTAAAACGTAAAGCCTATATATTTGAATCATGCCCGATTACACTTTAATTGATTGTCTAGGATTCATATACTAGAAATATATTAAAAAAAAACAAAAAAAATTTCAAAACTGACGGAAACGTAAAACAGAAAATTATATATATATATTATTTAGTATATATAATATAATATATTAATATATATATAATAATTATATATATATATATATATATAATATATAATATATATATATTATTATAATATATATATAATATTATACCAGTGCTACTCGTGTTATAGGAGCGATGAGCGATCCGCTTCCTCCTCACTAATATACTAATTCGACTTATAACACTAATTAAAAGATCAGTTTTAATATAATAATTGAAGGAAATTTTAAAAACTCTTTAATAATTTAAAACGTAAGAAAATTTCATCTAATAAGAAGAAATTGAATAAACATACTTGTCTCAGTTGTACGTAGTTTTTGAAATTCTATTTATATAAGAATATGAGTTGGCGAGCGAAATCATTCATCGCTCCTGATAGCTCCAATAGTTATGTAAAAATTATACGTCTGGCAGCAATATAGAAGAGATTATAAAATGCTTACTTTGGAGCGATTCTTAAGATCGCCTCAGCGTAAGTTGTCGTACACTGATTATATATTTATATATATATATATATATATATATATTTGTCTTGTTAATTTTTACATTGATTTCATAGTAGCGACACATCGAATCCCATAATAATTTATTTTTTATGTCAGTTAACGTGCAATCATTTGGAGTGAGTTTGTGTTTGAGTTTTTAATTGTTTTATATATTTTTTACATGTTAGTATAATAATTTCAAAATGAATAGTGTATTAAATATATTAAATAATAAGTTTTCAAGATTTTCTCTTGAAGAAAAATTAAATATAAAAGAGCTTGGTAGGCCTATGCCAAATATAAAATTAACTCAGACATCATACAAGAGCAAAAAACCGTACTCTCGAAAATTTAACGTGGATTTATATAAGAGACACAAATGGCTCTGCGGCTCCTCAGAGAAAAATGCTCTATTTTGCTTCCCATGTTTGCTATTTGAAGGAGATGATTCTTGGGCTAGAATTGGAGTGACTGATTTAGCCCATCTATCAGTCAAAATAGGTAAACATGAAGCTTCTGTAAGTCATATAAACAATGAGGCTAATTTAGCAGTATTAGGAAAAGTAAATATAAAAGAAAATATTGATTCTGCTTACAAACAAGCGATTGAATGCCACAATCAGCAAGTTACTAAAAATAGATACATTTTACTAAGAATTATCAAAGCCATCAAATTTTGTGCAAATCTTGAACTCCCCTTAAGGGGTCATGACGAAAGTTCTGATTCTATGAATCCTGGTGTTTTTAAATCCTTAATAGAATACAGTGCTGAATTAGATCCAACTTTAAGAGATCACTTAAAAAGTTCTAACGTTTTCAAAGGAACTTCAATGACTATACAAAATGATTTACTTTCTTGCTCTTTGGAAATATGTAGGATGCACATATTAAAAGAGATTCACAGCTAGCTTTATAAGGCAAATCGCGATTGAACCTCTGATATATCAAACGTTTCAATTAGCCTCATTTTGCGCTGATAGAATATGACGGGGAACTATAAGAAGATTTTGCGACTTTTAACCAGGCTTCTCACAGGGGCAGAAATTCAAACTAGCGTTATTTCTGATCAATTAAATCATTACCGAACTGTCCAGAAAATGGGATTGCTCAAAGTTCAGATGTGTACGCAGTTATGAGTGTGGACACGTCATGTGTAAACTATTTATAAAGACGTTTATCCAAAATGCACATTGTGGACACTGTTATTGCGCATCAAATATTGATAATGTCTCAGTCAGTTTCTCCAATTCCAGAAGTTGGAGAATTCTTTAAAAATATGCCACTAATTCCAACCTTTTTTCAACAATCTCCTCAGAGATGTTCTGTATTAGATGAAATTATTGGGAAACGGTTGCCAAAAACTGTTTAAAAACAAGATGGAATTTTTTAACATCCGAACTGTAAACATGGTCTTTGAACATAGGAAGCTATGATTTAAACTTTTTTTGAAAAAATTCTAACTGAAGCAAAACAACCAGAACGAGATCAAGGCAGGAGTTTGCAAAGAGTTATTGACTGATCTACTTTGTATTTTGGCTCACTGTTTTCCGCCATATAATGCCGCACGTAGATTGTTTCTTTAATAATAAATTCAATCAAGAAATGCAGACGTAATTCTCATAAACAAGCTGTGAGTAACTACAATAGTAGGGAAGATTAGAAACAGTATGACCACCATAATGGAAGAAATTGAGGAAACGTATGATGTTTGTGAGGTGGAAGATCGTTAAATGCTTCCAATAACTACGAATTAAAAAAGCTGCTGAGTATGAAGTGTGACATCAATAATATCTCATTCTAAGGAGAGGTTTCGTTTAGTGATCAGTACTATCAGCTCAACTTTCGAGCGTGAACTGTAAATTATATAGACCTCATTTCCCCAGTTGCCATTGAAAAAGACTGTTAACTGTTTATCCATATTTTTACATCTTGAGACTCAAATCTGAAACTTCAAGTTATATATTCTAGAGAAGATTTTTATTCCCGAAAGGAGCTCTTGATTCTTATAAGTACATTATTGAAAATGAAGGATCAGACTTTTGAAGAAACATTAAGTTGCTAAAAATTTTATAACTACTCAATGGCATCTGTTGAAGCTGAAAGTGCTTTTCTAGATTAAAAAGAATAAAAACCGTTATTCGGAATACAATGGGCCAAGATAGACTGAATGCCCTCGTTGCGCTTGCAACAGAAAGAGATATTGTCCAGAATCCATCTTTACAATCTTGTGATTGACTTATTTGCAAGTCAAAAAAGCGAGAAGAATACTTTAGCACAAATTAGTAAAAACCTTACAATTTAAATTATAAAGTAAGTAATTATTATTGTATATTTTATTTTAAATCATTCGAACAGGTAACTTTTTTTAGTAATTGTGCTACCGTTTACGAGTGACAGAATATCAGGCCTCCTTGAATTGAATATTATATATTATATATATAATATATATATATATATATATATAGATATATATATATATAATATATATATATATATATAGTATATATATATTAATAATATTATATATAATATATATATGAATGGGATTTTTGGATTTACCTTTCATTTCTAATCACGAGTCGCCCTGATATATTATATATATATAGATATATAACTAGTATATATATATATATACTAATATAAATATATAAGTTATATATATTATATATTATATATATATATGAATTATATATATTATAATAAATATTTATATATATATATATATATATATATATTATATATAATATTATATTATATATTTATTAATATAATATATATATATATATATATATATATATATATATAAATATATATTATATATAAATATAGTATATATATTATATAATATAAAATAATATATATATATATATATTAATTATATATATATATATATTATATATATAGATATATATATAATTATACTATATATATATATTAAAATGGTTAGACATTAGTATTATCTTTATTTTTATATATTATTATTATTATTATTATTATTATTATTAATATTATTATTATTATTACCACAATTATATTTTTTATTACTCTTGAGTTGGTGAATATTCACATTGCGATAATGTCGGTGCGATTTTTCCCAATTAACATGTCTTTATAATTTCTCTTTGATTTTTTCTTTTTTAGCTTTTATTTTGTTTTCGTTTTTTAAGGCTTATTTTCGATCAATTTTCTGACGTTCGAGGGGGTGATGATTTGTCGCAGCTTCTCTAAGTTTTTAAAATGGTTTTACTGGATTTATTTAATGATGATTCGAAGAGTATTTCTGAAAACGTAAGCGCCACAAAGAATACCTTGAAATTTTTTTTGAAAAGAACCTTTGGTGCTGTTGGAGGACCTAGGTTTCAAGCTCTTTGTGATTTCTTTTTCGAAAACTTAGGCTTCCCCCCGAGGGGGCTCAATATGCCTGTAAAAATACTGGATATTGAACATTTGAATTCTGTAGAGATCTATATGGTAGAGGTGTTTTGTTGTTGTGCTTGAAGAATTTGGACGCTGAAACTTTGGAGGATTTATCCTTGGTATAGGCTATAACAAAATATAATCTTTATTTATTTGCATAAAGCTTCAGGGTAACATTAGTATTACTGCCGACGTCATTATAGGCAGGGCTGCGCAGCCGGCAAATTTTTTTGCTGCTCCATCATTTTAAAATTACCCGGCTTAGACTCCGGCTACGGCTCCAACATTTTAAAATTACCCGGGTCCGACTCAGACTCTGGCTCCAGCATTTTAAAATTACTCGGCTCCGACTCCGGCTTCGGCATCTTGCAAAATATTGCAAAATCTGTATCTTGCAAAATTTATAATAGCTAGTGATTGCCTCTTTATCTGTTAACTTTGATTTCCGATCGATTTTCATTATTTCATCTAATGCCATATGAAATTCTACTTTGTATTTTTCTAGAGGGAATTTCTAGACTGAAGTCTATTACTAGGTAAGATTGTCTTTTTTCAATGGCTTTTCTGCATTTTCCAGTTGGTTCCATTGTTTGCCAAATTTTACTTCCTCATCTGACAAGATCTACAAGAGGATTCCTGAAACGCTGAAACATCTGACTCCGACCCATATTTCTGTTCGATAGTGTTATTCATTTTAAGTCGTAATTCACAAAGAGTATTCCTAGCTTTCAATATCAGTCTTCAGATTCTGAGGAAGAGTCTATCTTGGTCAACAAAATATGGCCCGACAAAAATATTTTGTTTTCAGTTAGCATTCCTTTCCTTCTTATAATGGATTTTTTTTTTATGTCATTTGCTAGAATCTTTTCTCTATAAAAAATTTCCTGATTTTTCCTGATATTCTGATTGAATAGTTTTTGTTTATGGGTTAATAATTCTTTGAGGGTTACGATTGTTCCACTTGACTAGTCGGAGAGAGAAGAGTTCAGGAGTACCTGCACATCATTACTAGTATAGTCTCTTAAGTTTGCAGAGCCTTTCGAGGCATAAGAGCATGTATACTTCCCATCTTCCCTCTTGACCTTAAGATTGCCAACTTTCCTGGTGACGCTTTAGAACTTCCATTATTTTGGCGGTTACGTGTTGCTTTTGCTATTAGTCTACCCTTGCTTATAAGGTTTGCTGTATGAGCACCAGTAAAGCGTTCATAACGAGAGCCGATTGACAATCTGAGACAAGATTAGAACAATTGAGATGGAACTTTGTATGTATGTATGTATGTATGTATGTATGTATGTATGTATGTATGTATGTATGTATGTATGTATGTATGTTATGATATATTAGTATGTATGTATGTATGTAGTATGTATGTAATGAGATGTATGTATGTATGTATGTATGTATGTATGTATGTATGAATTATGTATGTATGTAGTATGAGTATGTATGTATGTATGTAGTAGTATTATGTAGATAGTAATTTTATAGATGATGGATGATGGATGGAGATGGATGATGGATGATGGATGCGATGGATGGATGGATGGATGGATGAGATGGATGTATTTATGTCGTAACATTTGAAACAGAAGCTATTTCTAACAGAAATCTAAAAATACTTTCTATTTATTTAGTAAACTTTAAATATGTTTGCGTCGTAAATATTTGGAATTTCAAGACTTCTTGACTACAATCTCGAAAGATTTTCTAAGGCATCTTTTTTTTTAAAAGTTGGCAAAGTGTTTATTATATTCTTATATTATTATTATTATTATATATTATTTATTATATTATTTATTTTATTATATTATTATATTATTATTATTATTTTATTAGTATATTATTATTATTATATTATTTTTAATATGATTGTTTAATCAGATTTATTGAAAATTAACAAAATCATATTAATGTTATATATATATATATATATATAAATATATATATAATATATATATAATATATATATATATATATATAAATATATATAAATAATAGATATATATTATAATATATATATATAATAAAAAACGAAGATATATATATATATAAATTATAGTATATATATTATACTATATATAATATATATATAATAGTATATAATATATATATATATATATATAATTTATATATTATATATATTATATATATATTATATAATATAATAATAATATATTATATATATAATATACTATATATTTTTTATATATATTTTTTTTTTTTTAAAAAATTTATAAATTCAAAAAATATAATATATATATATTATAATATATATATATATTATATATATAATATATATTATATATAATATATAATATATATATATATATCACGTATTTAATGATCAGAAATTCATGCATGCCTCTAGATTTTCTGTGCATGGTTGCGCACCCAACCCCATCATTGGTTTCAAATGAGGGCCAGATGATTATAGATATATATATAAAAATATAATATATATATATATATATATATATATAATATTATAATATTATATATTATATATATATATATATTAATTATTATATATAATATATTATTATTAATATATATATAATAGTATATATATATATAATATATATACATACATATATTGGATATATAGGTATATATATATATATAGTATAATATATATATATAATATATATATATATATTATATATATATATAAAATATGTACTACTATATATATGAATATAGTATATCATCTATATTATATATATTCATATATAATATATATATATATATATTATATATATTATATATTATAGTAATATAAATAATATATATATATATATATTATATATTATATATCTATATAATATATATATTAATATATATATAATATAAATATAATTATATATTATATATAATATTTATATTATATAATATATATAATATATATATATATATAATAATAAATATATAATATATTATATATATATTATTATAAATATTATATATATTATATATATATATATATTATAGATATATATTATAAAATCGTATCTATGCGAGTAGAATATTCATAGATACAACCTTAATACCAACGTAGTTATTATAATTTAGAATAGTAAAATTACGACAGTTAAACTGAATTAATAAATGTTATGTGTTTCAATGCATAAATATAATAAATGGAATTATCAACCTATAAAAAAAGGAACGTAACAAACTTACTTGTTGATAAACTGAAACTTCTTATCCAATTCAATTAGTCCAATTTATTTGAAATTGTTTGTTTCAACACCGGTGTAATTAGAGTTAATACCACCGCCTCATTAATAGGTAGTAAATAATCCTTTTACGCTATTGATTGGACATTATTTACGGAGATAAAGTGCTTAAGTTTAAAGCTGTTAGTTAAATAAAAAACTAAAGCGTTACAACTGCACTTAATTAAAGTTACATTTAATCACGATTTAAAGGCCTAAGTGATCATACGATTTAACACTTTTATAAACTACACACTTAACAAATAATATGAGAAGTTCTATTTAAAAAGGCATCCACTTTTCGAACGAACAGAAATTAGTACCTTTATCTACAGCACAAGTTTAATCCAGCGATTGACAGTACGAGGCTTCGAAACGTAAAAGCTTGATTGAATAAAATTCCAGCACATCAACTCCAGCTATTTAGTTCCTCAAAAAAGTGTTTCGTTTCATGATTCCAATATTACAAGTTTAAAAAAACATACATCTTTAAGGATAAAACTAGCTTGTGGCAAGATTATAATTGAAATCGCATACTGAATTGAAACCAACAAGCCACATTCAAACGCAAACTTTTCTTTACGAAATATTTAAAGCCTCGATTCGCATTCCCAATTTTAAAACAACTGTGCGGGGCAGATGCACGATTTCGACGAATTACGTATGTCATTTAAAAATAACAAAAAAAACAAAAGAAATGATTAATCAGAACTCTCGGATGATTCCGATTCCGATTCCGATTCATTACCGATATTCAGAAATTTCGAACGCGCTACTATAGCTGCTTTCCTTCTGGGACGCAATGAATTTGCAACCGCGGGAGTATCATTAATTGTGGTAGGGGCAGGAATTTTCTGCTGAGGCTGTGGTGGAATGGAACCAATTGATTTGAAGCAGAAAACTATTTCCTTGAATTTGACTTGATTTCCACTGTGTTAATGATAGCTCTAAAGGGAATAAATGCTTTATGGGGTAAACATTCATTTGACCTCCAGGAGTTCGAACCTGGACTGAGCGAACCTTATTATCATCTCCATAAATAAGCAGTTGAATAAGGCCCATTTGCCAATAAGGTCGCTCTTTGACCGGACTTTTAATAAGTACGATGTCTCCTACTTTCACCCTATTTTTCCATGAGACTTGATAGAGGTCTTTTCCAATCTCTCTCAAACTTAATAAATACTCATTATACCACCGAGTCCGGAAGTCTTCGAATATTTCAGTAGATCGTTTAAGGGATTGGATTAGTTCTTCTCTTGAAGGGGAATCGGTAGGAATGGGCTCGTTTAATACGATACTTGAATTAGCTAAGGTTTTAAAAAACAGTTAGGAGTGAGAGGCACTATATCATTATCCGGAAGAGTATATGTTAATGGCTCGATTGATAGCTTAGCAATGTCTGCCCATTGCTGGTTGTTTAAAACGAATATTCCAAATTTTTACGGTCCAACATTCTTTATAAGACAATTTTAACAGTCGATATTGACCTTTTCCCAATATTCCCATCCAAGGCTGTATAGGCGGAATGGCGGATATGCTTTAATTGTATTTTTACCCAAAAATTCGGAAGCCCACCTCTGAGACAACCAAACTGCTCGAGACATTCCGCACCATTTATTAAAAGACCGGCATTGTCGCTATAAAAATTCAGGACTCCCAAACCTAGCCACAATAGCGTTGAACGATTGAACCGAATGCCCTAGCAAGACATATCTGGATAAGATCCAAATAAAACACAACGTAATATTGAGCACGGCTGTAAAGTAGAAGAATATACATTTTGAGTGTGTATCCTGTAATTTGAATGGAAAAAATGTTAGTAAATACCACTCCAACATTTGAGAAAGGACGATAGAAATTGACTTCGCTTTTGTGAATTAGTATAACTTCGAAGAATAAGAAAAGCGTGGACTTCGTACAAGTCACACATTCGTAAACTCTTCTTATTTGTATGACGAGCTGAAGATTATCCAGTAGCCTTTAAACGACATGAAGTCAAAGTCGTTGATGCGAGATGTTTACAAGAAACATGTGCATCTCTGACAATCAGGGTGGTAAGATGATGGGACTTGCCAAGGACTACCGGATTGACTATCTCGAAACTATAGTAGTTATTAGTGCGAGACAACCGTCCTTTACTTCTTAAAAGACCCAAATCGTCCAAAGAAAGTTAGAAAACTAAATCAGGTGTTAAATAAGTTGACCCATTGAAATCTCTCTCAAAAACCGAGTTCGACGGAATAACTTCTGTTGCATATATCTTGAGCAAGAAAAGTCAGCTTTCCTATCATTTGTCAATAGGGATCGATGGAAGATGGCCCGAATTGTAGAAAAGCACATACTCTAACAAGTTGAAAGGTAAGGAATACTTTGCATGTCGATAACAGCAGGAGGTGGAGCCTTGAATCGCTGTGAAGTAGTTGTGACAGCCCTTCCTGGACACTCCTAGTTTGCTGGTATAAACTAGCCAATACACTTGGTCGTGTTTAAGCCAAGCTGTACGTCATTCCCATAGTTCAAGCTTCTCATGAATTCGGCGACAGGACAAACCACAGTTATAAATCTGCAGGTTCATCATCTGTTTTTACGTAGTTAAATGAATCGTATAAATTATCGTTCCATCAGATGAAACCATACTCTTAATGTCCTGTTACAGATCGAACCGAAAAAATTTGTTTTGCTCCTGCCCTCCTCCAGCTACCATGCAAAGAAACGTTGGAGTAGAGAAGGACGTTGACTCTACTAATTCACCTTTGTAGAGCTAGTCACGATCTCGGAAGCATTTAACGCCAGAAGATGAGATAAAGCTCTAACAAGGAAGGTTTTTCCCTTGAAGGATGTACTTTAAGATTTGGCCCACGATTAAGAAGACCTTGTTCTGGGGAGTGATGTAACGCCAAATCCAACTCTTTGAACTAGGCATCGCAAAAATTTAAGAGTTGCATTAGGCGATGAGGATATTCAAAACAAAAACGACTGAACGATAAACTCTATAGAGAATCAGATCGGCCCTTATTTTTCCCAATCCTCCTTATTCAGATCCGATAGAGTCGTTCCCAATCTCATTTGATTTTTCCCATATAATCCTCTCTCAAAGTCGACCTCTCAATGTGACAGGAAGAAACAAAGAAAGAGGATCAAAGATTATTAACTTGAGAGAGCAGATCTCTTTTTGAACTGACTGATGATAACTTCAAGTCTCGAATCTATAGGTGTACATTACAGATGTAAAGTTAACTAGAACTTTTTTCCTCTCGCAGTGATGGGAATAAAAAACATGTTAGTCCTGATTTTAGTGAGCCTTAAGAATCTGAATGGTTAGGTTCAAGAACACAAGTGTAATCTCCTCCTATCATCTTTGAAATCTGGAGTGGTGTAATGTTTCTCAGTACCTTTCGCAGGAAGTGGTTGTAACAAATCCGCATTAAGGTTATTTATCAGAAGACGAGAGACTAAATATAAGGATATTAATTCTGAATGTGGTGTGTCTAATACAGCTCCCAAAATTAGGGAGAAACAGCACAGTCCGAATGATGTTGCGTACAAAGAACAAGCTGCCATCTTCTTCCCAGAATAAACAAAACTTGTTACGATCACTTTCTTGCTTGAGATAGATTTGTAAGAAAGCTTTAGATATGTTCCCAACAACACATATTATGGATGCTAAAATCTAAAAGAAGACGAGAAGGGGAACAACAAAGATCTATACCTGGGAAACGGCTGATTAAGAGAATGAGCATCTTGTGTTTGAAACTACCTTTGCTTCAGCTAAGTTTAATGAACCTCAGCCCATCTTATGACAGGGGTATAATCTGCTATGCTGTTGGGAATTCCTTGTTAAATACTGATTTTCCAATATATGCCGTTTTTTCAGCTGCATCTTTAAAGAATTCACTGATGCTTGTCGGTCCCGCTTGTTGAGACGATCTGACTCGTTTAGTGTACTTAAGCTAACATTATAGTGATGGAACTTTGATCAGCAAATCCTGATCCAAGATTTCAATGTGTACTTTTCCATACGATAAATTGAATGGAGTTATGACATTAGATATAATTCTTGTCGATAGTACCATAATCTTCTTTCTTCCTGAACTCCCATGACTCCAGACTTTACAGATCTCCAGACCCAAGTCTCCAGTATCATTTTGATTCGCAGGAAAGATCGGATGACATTCAGAGGTAGGAAAGGATGGGGATCTAGAATGAGTTTACAGGGTTTGAGAGCGTTGACAAAGGTTAGGGCCAATGAAGAGACAGACAATTGTTATCAATGAATCTCTCTCATGTTCTCGTGATGAGTTAACAGACTGCTTTCTGCAAAAATCTTTTTGATGTGGAAGTAGAAAAGAATCCACAGGACCGAAAGGAACTAAACCGAAACAAGTGAAAATAGCACTTCCTTCCAAACATTCTACCATTTGGAAGTGCCTCATATTACAAAGAGTGTCAGTGCCAAGCAAAAGGTCGATGTTATTCACAGAGTCCCCATAAGGACCTACAAATGAGTTATCAGCTACTTTGTATTTTGACGAAATTCTACAAATAGCAGATGCCAGTCCATTAACAGTAAAACCCACATCTAAAGAAGGGTCTACAAGAACAGGAATTGATATAAATGAATCACAACAACAGTTGAGATCCAAATCAACCAAATAAGAAGAACGAACCTGCTCTCCGATGAAGGTTTTGATGTAATTGCTCACAATTGATGTCGAATTTTTTTAGCAATCCTGGACTAGCATAGGTTCTCTGTGAGCCTAAGTCGATCAATGAACGAACAGGCACAAACCTATTCTTGTGTCTTACTGTGATGGTGATGATAGGTAAGATTTGGGAGGCAGATGACTGTCCGGTATTGATACACAAGTGGTTGCTAATACCAGAATTACTTTCTTCATCGGCATCTTTTCGATTGTTGTTCCGATGTTGAGTACGAATTTCAGATGGACAAAGAGCAGTGAGATGCTTTCTACTTTTGCAATTTAAGCAAGAGCACTTAAGGTTGAGTGCTTTTGCTGGACACTCACCCGCCATATGTTTCAGCTGGAACAGCTGCTGCACAGCTTAAGCACAACACATCTGTCCCTTTTGGCCTTAGGAGATTCATAAACTGTGCATTCTGAAAGGAAATGCTTCCCACTGCACAACTTACATTTAATTTCAGAAGATGCTTGAATATTTGACGAAGATGGAGATGATGTCTTTTTATTTACACTATCACCTTTAGATGTATTGAAAGTATGACTCTGTTCAGATGGTACAGAAGGAAACTTTTTCAAATTTCTGTTTCTCCTTTTTGAATCAAAAGAAGAACGAGAAGAACCAGAAGAGGGAGATTGAGTGTAAGATTTTGGAGTTCGAAATCTTTCCATATTATGAATGATTTGATTGTGTTCTTTGAATATGAGGTTGATGGAAGGATATTGTTCCTTCGTAGACAGCTTCAACTCTCTCAAAAATGAAATAGGAAGCTTATCAACCACGATATGACTTATTAACTTGCAACCGGATGAATCCTCTTGAAAAAAGTCAACTCCAAGTTCCTTAAGTTCCTTCAAGTTAGCACGAACCTTTAAAATGAAAGACCGGACAGGTTCCAACTGTCTTCCGTCAAGAGGCGGAGCCGAATCTAACTCATGTAAAATAGAGTCAATAATGAATGCTTTATCTAGATAATGTTCCTTTAAGATGGTTAAGGCAACATCATAATTGTCATCCGTGCCTGACAAGAACTCAATGTCCTTCAGAGCATATCCCTTCAAATGTGATTTTAAATATTGAAGTTTGATGGCCTTTGAGATGTCTCTTCTCTCTCCATATACGTTATTGAAAGATTGGAGAAAAGAGCGGAAAGAATGCTTGTCTTTATCTCCCGAGAAATCTCCACACTTTAATGCAGGAATCTTTAAGCTAGAAGGATAATGACAGCAATTCTCCTTTGAGTTTGACTTCTCTGAAGAGGCACTAGACGACTTTCTTGAATCCGAATTATAACCATACTTGTCTTTTAACAAGTGAAGCGCTTTAGCCATCTTAATATGGTAGGTATCAGTGGCTGTAAGTTCTTCGTCAAGTATGGCTGGGTCAACTTCGTAAATTCAGCCCCCAATATTTAAGTTTTCAATGATGGTTTGTTGAGCTTTTAAATTTTCACTATGGGACTGTTGTCAACCTTTTTTAAATACAGTTTTTACACAACTGGATCCGTAAAAAAGGTTGGGAGAGTCCTCATCACCTTCCTTCCCTCTATAGGAAAAGTGTTACAACAGAGAGGAAGTTTTCTTCTTAAGTGTCCCCTTTTTAACCTAAGAGGACCCAAGTCTTTAAGAGAATTTGACTTGAGCTAGATATTTCTTCTCCTGAAAGATCTGTAGGCATTTATTCTTGAAAATCGTCAGCAAGGCCTCTTTTCAGGATACTAAGTCTTGAATGATGTCCATATTGATAGTAGAAAGAACAAATCGAGAAGTAATTCTGAACGATGAGAATACACTAGTCGCGCAGTAACTATGTTCCCAAAAAAATAAACCCCACTACCATGTAGACCTATGTCTATGTCAACAACTATTGTCGGAAAAAAAACAACCACTGCCACATTATTAAGACTATATCGGAAAAAAAACAACCACTGCGCAAATATACACAATGTCGGAAAAACAACCACTGCACATTAAAAACTATGTCAGATAACAACTACTGCGCATAGATAATGTTGTGAAAAACAATCACCGCGCATCGATTGCCATGAAAAACAATCCACCGCGCATAGGCTATGCGCACAAAACCAACTACTGCGCATAACTATTCAGAAAACAATATTCACCGGCGCATTAGGACTATGTCGAAAAATAAACACAGCACATAGCTATGTCGAAAAACAAACCACTTGCGCATAGACGTATGCGAAAAAAATTAACAACTGCACATAGACTATTGTTGAAAAATAAAAACACTGCGCAATAGACTATGTCAGGAAAACAAACACTGTGAAATAATTATGTGTCAAAACACAAATCACCCGCGGCCATATAGACTATGTCAGAAAAAATAAAAACACTGCACATAGGACTATAGTCGGAAAAACAAAACACTGCGCATAGGTTATGGTGTCGAAAATTAAACCCTTGCGCTTAACTATGTCGAAAACTTAAAACCATGCGCATAGACTATGTTTCGAAAATAAACACTGCGCATAGACTATGTTGAAAAATAAACCCTGGCATTATAGGACTATGTCGAAAAAATAAACACCGTGCATAGGCTATTGTCGAAAAACAAACACTGCACATGACTATGTCGAAAAATAAACACCGCGCACGCATAGGCTATGTCAAGAAACAAACACTGCACATATAGACTATGTCGAAAAAACAAACACTGCCGCACAGACATAATGTCGGAAAACAATCAGCCGCGCATAGGCATGTCGAAACCAACACTGCGCATTAACTAATGTCGAAAAATAAACCAATTGCGATAGACTATGTCGAAACACATAACACTGTTGCAATAGGACTATGTCGAAAAAAACAAAACTGCGCACAGACTTATGTCGGAAAAACAATCCCACCGCGCACTAGGCTATGTCGAAACCAACCAAAAACACTTGCGGCATAGGGACTATTTGTCAAAAAATAAAACATGGCGCATAGACTATGTCGAAAATAAAACCACTGCGCATAGACTAGGTCGAAAAATAAAACACTGTCCGCACAGGGACTAAGTCGGAAAACAATCACCGCGCATAGGCTATAGTCTGTTGATCAATCACTATTCGAAAGAGTTGGACAGCAACGACAGGCTGAAAAAGTCCCACTCTTCTATAAGTGCTTTATGTCGAAAAAAACAAAATTTTTTTTTCCAAAAAGCCGCACAATCATCGCAATTGAAAAACAGTCACCCGTGCATTACCAAAATGTCGAAATGTATAAGAAAAATTATCGAATGCGCAATGAAATATGTTGAAAAAAAAAAAACACCACTACCGCAAAGCAAAAATGTCGAATTTGAGAAAATTATCGAATTTATATAAAAAAATCGAAGTGCGCACGAACATGTGGTCGAAAAACACACTGCGCAAATGCAACAAAATGTTCGAATGATATATATATAAAATTATATACAAAATATTTACTGTAATATTTAAATTTTTTAAAAGTCGATATTTTACTGGACTGGAACTTTATAACAATTTTTAGAAAAAAAAAATTATCAAACACAATATCTTTAAGTTCTTGTTCAAATTTAAAAAAAATGTTTTTTAAGACACCTTTATCAAAAAAAAAAAAAAACATACAAAAAATTAACTAGTAAATCTTTACGCATATTTTGGAAAAAATCGCCCGCTTGATATTCCTGTCTAGTCTCAAACTCGTTGCAAGAAAAAACTTTAAGTTTGCCTTTCATAAGATTTAAAACCAAATTGAACAAATTTACAAAAATTGTTCTTAGAAACAGGTTGCTTTTACTTCAAAAATTAACTAGCAATTTCAAAAATTGCAAACATTACAAACAATTTTTTCAAAAATTTATTTTAAATTTGCTATCTATTGCAAGTAGAATATATTTACAGATTACAACACCTAATTACCA
>JABUQX010094073.1:50000-66817 GCA_015478945.1 Trachelipus rathkii
CAAGTCAAACCCATAAAAATAATAGATAAAGAAATAATACTTAAGAAAAGCCGACATGGGAACCTATCTATACAAGCTTTTCACGCTCTATAAACTTATCGCATTCAAAGATCCAAAAATAAAATACATACGCTCGATCGTTATGCATTACGTTGACGAGCCCTACTCCAGCATAAATCTATTGTCATTTTCACGTAAAAAGGGGGCTAAAATTGAGACAATATTCATATACTGGGCCTAAATCAATCTATTAATACGACCTTTTACAAAAACATATATTATAATTAGTTATGCATCTGGTATTAATTTTCGATTTTTAACCCTTAGGCCCTAGCTCTGGGTTCAAAATCTTACAATGAAAACAATGTACACAGCATAAAGAATGTGCAGACCTACGGAGTTTACAATGCCCCATAGTTTGTGGAAAATTGGAAAAAAAAAAAAAATATATTAAAAACTCATAAATATATAGTTTATTTTAGGTTTTTTATTTCTATTCAAGTTAAATCACTTAAATATACAAAAGAAATTTAAAAAAAAAATATATACAAAAAATAAAAAAAAATCAAAAAATCAAATAAAATCAAAAAAAATTTCATGATCCTTAAACAAAATCAAGTAAAAAAAATCAATTATTTTTGTAATTGATTTTTTTTGATTTTTTTCGTTGCCATCCCCTGGTAAATTTTGTACACTGCAATACTTTGCTGTTAAATTGTTTAATAACGTTATTAATTATGAATTGATCGGAAGAAGCTATCATTCATGCTCGGCAGACTAAGAAAAACCATTTTAATTGATGAGCGAAACAACAAGAGTACGCGCTATGCGCATTTCTAAAGGGCACAAATAAGTGGTCACTATAATAGTAATTATATAGCGCTTCAAAGGGCGCTGTATTAGCTCATGCTTATAATATTATAGGTTTCTAGCAATTGTGTATCTTATATAGTTCTTACCTTGAATTTTTGTTTTTTTCAAGGATTATTTTTTGCTCTTGATAGTTCTTGTAAACCTAGATAACTCAGCCTGAGGCTTTAGTTAAATTAGCACTTACTAAAACTTAGGAGCTAAATTGTAGTAGAGGCAAAAAAGAGAATAGAGATAGATTGATGGTTAAATAGTTGAAGCAGAAAAAAACAAATTTTAACCTCCTACCCTTAACATTTGATCATTTAATTTGAAATGAACACGGAGCATGCGCAAGAAGTTTTTTTTTTATATAATTGGAAAATCCACCATGACTCGATAATTAGTGAGTAAAACGATAATCGTATCTCAATAGGGAAAAAATATAAAAATCCTATAAGACGAAAAATATATTCAAAACGATTGAAATTATATAGCTAATAGTTTTATATCTTATAAAATAAAACCAAAAATAGTAAAAGCGAAATCGTATTCAATAGGGGAAATATCTAAAAAAATAATATTCAAAAGGGGAGTAGATTTAAACAGACGGAATCTAAATCATTGATTAGAGAACTGACATTTGACAGTTTTCATTTTTATTTGTTACATATAGCAATAGATATGGTCCCTGGCCTACGGCCTCGTCTCGGTAACGACTCTGTTGCAAGAAGAGGGAATGTGTCGAGACACAATAAGCACAGTGCCGGAAAATATACCAATTGCCTGTAGAAAAACCTGATAATTTTAAAAATCTAGTCTTATCACACCTTTTATATGTATGATTTTGAGTCTCTCTTTAAGTCTCATCGGTCACACGTGGGATCTAGAAGTTATTCTCATAGCCGTCATTACTTCTAATGGGTTAGCAGTTATAATAAGGCTAGAAAATTCGAAAGTTACAAAAGAGAGAAGCTAAGAAAAGAGTTGGCAAAGAGAAACTAGAAGAGAGAAGAAGGAAGAATAATTAAAGTTGAAGATCTGAAAGAGAACAAGAAGAGAGCAAAAAGATATATGTAGGAAAAGACTGAACAAGTGTATGTGAAAAAAATAAATTAATAATATATCGGATAAAGAAATTAAAGAAACAGGAAAGATATAAAGAGATAATAATAATTGAATAGATAGATAAAGCGATGAGAATAATAGATAAAAGAGAGATGTTGAGATTAAAAAGCTTTAAAGTGATAGTATCAAGCAAAATGCTATCTCCCTAGACTTCTAGAATTTGTAGAGATTCAACACGAAAAAGAACGGATTACATTTCCGAACCAGTTTCGTGAGAAGATTGATCACCTATTCTTATCTAATGTTGTGAAAACTTGAACGCAGAGGAGGAACCAATAAGTCGAGATAATTATTCGAAAGAAGATCGATGTACGAGAGAGAGAAGGAGAGAGAGAGGAGAGAAGAGAGGAGAGAGAGAACGAATCGGGAGCACGAGTACAGTATCAGGGATCGAGGAGGTCTAATTTGCAGATGAGGTCCGGGAGCAGACACGTGCGAGTAACTTTACAGAAAATAGTAGAGTGAGAGGTAGAAAAGAGAGAGAAATTGGTATGAACGAAACAAATATAGAAATTAGACTACATAAAACAATGCGGCATGTACAGTACATGTCACAAACTGGTGGACCTTCAACTTCCCACAGGCACAATGAAAATTGGCAAAGACTTCGAAGTCTTCATGCAAGATTCCAATTTGATTTATTTCTAATAATTCAACCTCAACCCATACAGATATTATTTAAGGATGCTAAAAAAAAAAGAGACTGCATTGTACAAAAGAGAAGAAATTGTAGTAGACTGCACATTAACCAAATATTCTTGAAACTAGCGGTTAATATTATGATGGTCTAACAAATAAGGTTAACCCAGAAATCAACCAACAAAAAACTACAACTGCCAAAAGGTCGAGAAAAGCAAAAAGCACATGAGCATGTCAGCATTATGTAAGTATGAGAACTGAGAACATTATACCTCGAGAGTACTACCATCAAATCAAAACTCCAAAAAAAAACTGATAAGATGTGTAGGAAAACTTATACAAAGATGAGAAAGAAAAGTACAAAAAAAAGAGACCAAGATGTCTTGCAATCGCATCGGACACCCAAAGAAACTTAGGAGAGATGAAGAGAATAGAAGATATAGAATAGGAAGAGAGAGAGAGAGAAGAGGAAAGAGAGAGAGAAAGAAGAGAAAAGAGAAGAAAGAGAGAGGAGGTAGAAGAGATAGAGACGTAGACTAGAGAGATAGAATAGAGAAGTAGGAAGAGAGAAGAAGAGAGAGAGAGAGAGGAGATTAGGGAGAGGAGAGAGGATGAAGATAGAAGAATAGAAGTAGAGAAGAATTGTACATGTATAATGAGTTGTTGTGAGGAATTGCCTGGAATATAATTTAGTAGTATATAATATTACTTTTTAAGTGTTGAAACTATAGGTAATTCGTAGTTAATTAGCTTTATAATAAGTTATATTATAAATTAATTGAGCAAAAAACTTATTAGGCATTTGAGTTATTGATTATGGTATATATATATTTCGTAGAGTTAGAAATAGATATGATATATGTAGCTTTTTTTTATTGTAGAGGTTGTAGGTAAAATTATCTTATTTTTTTTATCCCTAAGAGATATTTATTTTTCAATACCCAAGCTTGATTCTTCCCTATGGAAATGTTAAAATACTTGGAAAGACCTTTGAGTGATTATAATTCTAGCCTTATTCTACTTGGCTACAAATATGGCCAAAAGTGAGCTATGACATATAGTATTTAAAGATGGAAAGATTTAAAGAGAAGGCCATTTATTTTATATATATTATTATATAAGAGAGGAAAAATTTGATAATTAAAGGAAATTAATACAACACTTAAGAGGACCATAAAATATTTAATTTTCAAATTAGATAATTTTTTTTTTTATTTTGATAAATTCGCTTGTTTAAATACTGATAATGAGTTTATTAAAAGTATTCTAGAGGCTTATTAGTGCACAATCTTATTCAAACCAGTATTTTAGTTAACTAACGTTATATGATTATGGCAGAAAGGAAATTAATGACCAATACAAATAAAAGTTATACTTATGTCGGTGAGATGCACTTGTAACTCGCTTTATATATTATTGAAGTAGTAATATTTTATACTGAATATTGGACCGTAAAAATAATAGAGTATTACTGTAGAACTAAGGTATCTTATGTAAATGTTTTAAGTAACATTAGTAGATAGAGATGTAGGAAAGTCACACATTATAAGGTGATTATTATTTACTAATTTAAGGGGCCATAGGTTTCTGAATTTTCCCAATTTTATTTCAGAGTAAAATATACTCTTTACAAGTACATTTAAAAGGTATATAAAGTGGTAAATTAATAATTTGAAGTCAGTTAAGGACGGGGTCCTCTGATTTTTAATTTATATATATTCAATACAGTATAAATCCTAGTACTAAATAAATTGATATATATTAAAATAAGATTAATTAGTAGTTGGCAGAGGTATAGGCGTAGTTACCCTAGATTTTTATGAATTAACCAAGCAGTAATAGGGCCTATTTAACGTCTTAATTAAAATAAATATAATATAATAAAAAATAATAACATTTGTAGATATGATGGGGACAAGTTTTTACTAGGCTTTATAATTGATTAAAATATCCCAATAAGTTTTTATTATTAAATTATTTCTTTTTTTTAAACATCACTAAGGGATATTAGGCTACCTACTTTAAAAAATATAATATATATTAAAGATATATTTAAGGATATATATATAAAGAGACAGTAAAAATAAGCACTAATGGGTATAATTATTAATACACTATACCTACAGACGGACTGGGGTGTCATTGTCAAAACACCCCTCACTCACCCTTCCCACCCACACATTATAAATAGCTTATCTAAAGCATTATGGATCCCAAGGCAAATTACACGCTCTAGGTAATCTTATTGAATCTATATTTTTGTAAGTATAATAAAAAATTAATTTTAGTTTAAATACAAATGTATGTATAAATTGAAATTTATACATATTACCAAATATTTGTAAGTAAATTAAAAGTTTAATTAAAATTGATGTAGAATAAACTCCAAAACCAGATTCTCGATCAGTAGCATTTTATCATATACTATAGTTAAAGGCCGTCCAGAATATATAAATAATGGTCACACTATAATAGTATTTATTACCTTAGGGTTGTGAAGATAAAAATCGATATTTTTTTTTTTAAATTGAGGTTTTTTTAAAACAAATGAGTTTTTTTATATTAATACATTAAATTAGTTATTATTTTTTTTTTTTTATTAATATCAATTATACTTCTATTTTTTAACTATATTAAAGATGTTTTAAAATATAATGATCAGTAAGTTAATACCAATTAAATCCCTTTCTATAGTGACATCTAAATATTTAGGAGTCAATATAATATCAGTTTATATAATTATTAATTATAATCTAGAAGTTATATACAGTATATATATATATATATTATATATTAGATATGAAATAATATAATATAATATTATATGATATAATTGTAAGATAATTATAGATATATATATATAATATATATAAGTAATGATAGAGTAATTAATAAATATTATAATATATATATATATATAGGCTTAATAATTTGCTACAAAAGTATGTTACTGTTGATTTAGCTCATAAAGATTTCGTAAGTTGACGGAAGTATTTTAATTTGTAGACGAAGTTGCCTCAGTAGAAATACAATACGATAAATATAATATTGCAATATTTTAGAGTAATCGTAATTATTATTTTTGCGAAAAAAATTAAGCAATTTATATGTATTAAGGCATTAATTTTAGCTGACTTAAAATTTTAAATAATATATTAAATTATATTACAATAATAATAAAATAATAATATATTAAATATATAATAAGTAATATATGAATTAATATAGGCCAAATCCTAGTATACGCAATATAGGGGACAAGTAATATTTTTTAGGTCGTACTTATATTTATTAATAACTTTTAGACACACTATTTATACGATAAAGCTTATGAGCTTATAATTGTTAAATGAGGCATAAAGAAGAGAATAGATATAATTAGATATAGAGGCTTATTATGAGTTTATAATTAGAATTTCAAAGGGTCTGCTTATTTACGAATAGTTTTAAATTTTGCGAAATGGTTTGGAAGAAAGAGTAATGTCACCTCATAGCAGTTGGCCATAATCTCTCATGTATAGATGGTCAGCTTAGATTTTATATGTTGAAAATGAGCTATCGCAACAGTATGTATACTGATAGTAGATGAAAACAGGTCGACAGATACATGGAGTCCATGTAAAAAAACACCTACATGATAGTAGATACTGGGAAAGTCAGAGGCGGAGACAATTCTGAAGGAGGATGGATTTAATCTTATGTGTATTATTTTATATATAATGTTTGTTTTTGTTTTTATAGGTATTTTTTGGCAATAAAATTATAAAATTACAAAAAATAAAAGATTTATACTACTCGTATTTAACTAAAGGAAGTACCCTAAGTGGTAGACACTGCCAATAGTAGAGTGTCGAAGAGATCCAAAAAAAAGGAAGATTGAGTATCTGTCGATATAACCTCACAGGCAGAACGTACTGAAACTAGCTATCACTGTTTGGAAGCAAGAATAAAGCTTATAAATGTTAAGTAAATAAATTTCAAATGAACTTACAAAAAACTAACAAAGTTATAAGTAGCTGTCATAAATACTATTTTGGGTCAGTATAGAGATTAGCACGGCAATTGCGGGGGCGGGCACCTCAATCCCAACTAACGGACAAGAGAGCATAGGGTGCGTACATGGAACGCCACGCAGGCGACAGACCGACAAGAAGCCATAAACAGCGAGGGTATATCACGCCAAGAGACCATATCTCTGCGTTCTGGCTTGTGGAAGGGATTAAGTCCCCCCTCTAAGTAGTCCCCCGGTCGGCTCGATGATGGACACCACCTATGAAAGGAAAGCTTTTTTTAAAGAGAAATTATTCATCTTACAATGAAGGGAAAACATATAACAAAGTTTCTAATATATATACATATCTAACAAATGGCCAAGGGGGTCTACCGAATACTTAGACGAAACGAATGTGCACAGTAGGGAGACCACGGAGGGTAAGATACGGACCTACCCCAGGAACAGATGGAAGAAAATTAAGTGGAGTCACGGATTTGAACGCATATCTCGCACCTGTAAGACGAAAAACATTCATATCCTATACATCCGTTGAGAGAGGTACACAATAGAGCGGGGTTTTTGGAAATGCTTTTTCGGCAAGAGACCATGGACGGCCCGGATGGTGCGTATTTAAGTCCCCCCCATCAGTCCACCGGTGAGAGTGGACTCAACGACCTGACCCCGCGGAGCATTCATATAAGGCCATTGGTCTTTTTGTGCGGTTTACCTCATATGGATGTGTATATGTCATTATAGTTAAAAAAAATATAAAAATTTTTTAGATAACACTATCACAAAAAAAAAAAAAAAAACAAGATAAGCTCCCAATAAATCCGATAGTCTCTATAGAAAGTTTTATGCGTATTACTAGATTACGCAAAAATGACTATGTAATTGTATGTACTTTGAGCCTGAGGTATTTCTAGTCTGATCACTACTAACCTATATATTTAACATGGTGTTGTATTTGAGTCATACTAAGAAGTATAAGTCCGAATACAAATCTATAGCTAATAGTATATTACTTTTTATATAGTATCATAGTTGGCTAATAGTATATATATTTACATTTTTACCTTATTATTTAGGAAAATTGATCATAGCCCTTTAGAGGTATATACTGTGGTTAGTAGGTCGTGTTATGTTATGTACATGTAGTAGCTGATTAATATTTGATAAATATTTTACTTGCTTCGGGCTATATAGTCTCGAATATAGGTCCGATGTAGCCTCTTAACTGGTTTCATAGAGTTATCCTTATATCTCTATCTCAGATATAGGTAAATTTCTATCTAACTTGATTATATATAATAAATTAGTGAACTCTGAATATATTGAGATATAATAACTCGATCCAATATGTTTCGAGGAAATACAGAGAGAAAAATCAGATGAATTTTTATATGGAGTGAGACTCGATAAGAACAATCAAATATTTTACAAAAAAAAGAGTCTCCTCCTAGCTAATGAAGATGTGGTTGTTCTTACAGCATTGTTATCTCACGTGTTCTGAGTCACATGCCATGATGATAGATCTATGCAGCATCTAGTACGTATCAGGTTACTGACGACGTTGGATTGGCACCACTATGCTCTATATTGTAAGTGTTTGCACTATAAGGATAAAACCGACTACATAATATTCGTTTAATCACGGAAATATAAGAGCAAAATAGGATAGAAATAAATTCCTACTCAGATAGCACGAAAAAAGACGAGAAAGAGAGGCGACAGACGCACACCTCATACATTCAAGAACACGAGACCGAACAAAGCGTTTTAACTCTGTTATGAAAATTCGAATCGTGATGTATCTACGAATTCTAATGACACATAATTTAAATCACGCGGTTGAAACTTAAGGATAACTTGAATATTGATCCAAGAGATTAAACCTTATATAATATTATGCAAAATAAACTTAATGATCTCCCAAGTCTGTTAAGCAAAAGTCAAAATCTATGCTATAAGTTATTATTATTTTATATTACCTCATATAATCCTATATTATCAAAACACTCCATATTACCATTAGTAGATACTGGAACTTGTATCTCGATAGAAATGTACCAAAACTAATAAATACTTATACTATTTCTATGATTCATTTTAGAAATATAATTGCTTTTATATGTATTATTGTAAATTTGAAAATAATAGTTATTATACATAACATCACGAAAAATTTTCAATAAATAATTATCATTTAGGATAGATTTGCAACAAATCTATCTCTTTACTGAATTATATGAAGAATATAGATTAAATTGATACCTCTTGTATTGAAATATCATATTTAAAAATAGTAATAATAATATATAGTATGACAATACTAATATATTTTCTGTAGAGAATGAGTTATTCAATACACCGTGAGTAGAGTGACTAAAGTTCGTCAGAATCAAGATCTATATATAATAAGTGACTTAATATATATGGCACAAAAGTAATACTCGAGTGATCGCAGCGGTATAAATATCAGGAGTTTGGATATTTGTGTGCAATTGTAAATAAATTTGATTATTGTGCAGTTCATAGGTTGTTCAAGGAGATGAGAAAGAATGTGTAGAACAATGACGCGCTCACTAGCGAAAGAAAGAGTTGATGTATTAGTCTCTGATAAAGAAAGGGATATTGTAGGTATAGTCTATAAGAGTAGTATAAATAACATTTTCATCTTTATACAAACTACAGAGAGTGAGAGTACACAAAATCACAGGAACAAACTAGTACGTACGATGTTAGGATGTTAAGAGTAACGAAGAGTATCCCTTATAGGTCACCCCGAAGTATAGAACCAGCTCACAAATGAGATTGAATTTTGTATGGATATAAATAAAGTCATAGATAAAGTATGTATCAGTACGAGTATATGGTGATGTGTTGAATGAGTATATCAAAAATCCAGGGTCGTATTTGACCTTCTTAAGAGAATGCGTCATTCCGAGGGTTAGTCGGTTTTCTGTGCTATAGGATTCCTCTATATGATTTACTGGCGTTTTTATTTCTTATTGTCACACACATGAAAGCCTTAATTTTTTGACATATGTTTTTGCGGGATACATTTACAGGATTCGTGGAAGAGATTTTAATTTTCGAAATACTTCAAAGGCTGAGATACGATATGACATAGATAGTCGTTAGGACGCACATAATTGATATTAAGAGATGTGAGATTAGTTTAATTTTTGGGAAGAACATATGTGGGTAATCTAAGCAGCTCAGAGTGATTTAAGAAAACAAAAAGGTCACGTTTTTAATTGACGTATTTGCAGCGTCGGACGCAATATTTCTCACAAAAATGTCAAAAATAAGATACTCCCAAACTACAAGCTCCTAGAAATGCTGGATATGCTAAATAGAAGCATGGCTTAATGTAGCAATTTGTTAGCTAGATTGATCTATACCAAAGATTATGAGAATAGTTCATTTTCGAAAAAGGAGTTGTGTGCGAAAGAGGTTTAGGAGAATTAAAGCGCCAGAAAAATGTCAAAAAATAATGAAAGTATCCATGAGATGAAAATGAAAACGTAAGCTCGGAATAGAGACCAATGAAGTTATAGATGCAAGCAGAAGAGTATCACAAAAACACACCGAGAACAGATTAGAGAGGTGCAAAAATATGGATATGTGACTGGTGATATATAGCATATATCGCACCCCACCCCAATTCTACAATAAATTAGAAATTAGTAGAGAATGTAAGATAATTTTTTATATATTATAGGTAAGTGAAGAGGAAGGTGAAAAAAATCTAAGAGATGTCTCACCACCAATAAGAAGTACCAAAGCACCAGAAATTGAGAATAGACCCCACAGTTTATGATATGAAGAGAGTGATGATCATATGCATAGGGGACATACCTTACAACATATAAACGAGAGAAATAGGTGATAACCCTAATCTCTATTTGGAAGGTTAAAGGAGATAATGAGATAATTAAGAGAAATTTATGTATAAATAAGAGTGGGGAATAAAACCACGGTATCTTTTTAATTATCTTACAATTAAATCAATTAATCACTTAGGTGATAGGTGTCATATTTCTCTACCCTATGATTATAAATGATGTGAGTGGAGTGTGGAAGTAAAATGAGAATAATAGCAGTTCCCACACGGAGTTTGACGGTTAAATAGTTAATATATCGATGTTTTGCCGGACTCAAGTTTATCGATTGTTGTAGTACTCACAATGTGTATTAGAAAAAGAGTGATATAATGAGTTCTTGTCGTAAACACGAAGATTGACCACTGCTTGGCAAAAATTTTCCATTAAAACATTTTCAAAAATGATAAGTTATGATGGTTGCAGTAAAAGTAGAAGATAAGGGTGTTATTATTTTTAGATAGGTATAGAGATGAATTGAAGATTGATATTTAAGAGACAAGAGAGAAGAAATGAGAATAAAAATTTAAATTTAGTTGGTATGAGAGTTAAGAATGGTTTAAAAGATCTTAGTTCAATAGTTGATATATATGAATGGAAGTATTACTGGTTGAAATGATCAAGAAACGGAGTTCAAGCATGTATTTGATTGATTTGAGATCTTGATATAAGTTTTAGTTTAAATAAATCGTTTATGGAGGAGTTATATAAGTTTATTGAGGGATTTGGAAGGTAAGTAAGCAAGTAATAGTCCCTTATAATAGGAGTAAGGGAGAGAAAAGGAGGAACTGATAGATAATATATATAATATAAGGTACAGCCCCCATATTAGTTTAATTTGAGTGCTTATGTATAGAGAATAAGATATTTAATGCTGTGTTCTATAGAGTACTGATCGATAGAATAAGAGTAGAGAATGATATGCTGAGCATAGATAACCGAGTGATACTGAAGGATATGATTGGTGGAGAATGAACAAGGGCATGAGTTAAGGGTAGTAGAGGATGTGGGGATCAAATCTTTACAATTTGAGATAAATGCACAGAATTGAATAGAGGTAAAATATGTAAGAGATTGAAGGAAGAATAAATTGTATTTTTATAGGTTTTAATGCGTAATTGTGCAACAGGCGTAGTGATGAAGGTTAATAGGAATGATCTATGGCATAGTGTTCTAGTATATACATCACGGCCCAGTTTAGGTACCTCAGAGCCGGTAATAGGAACATGAATAGGGTAGTTTTCCGATAAGTGACACGCGGCTATGTGACGCCGGAGGAAACGCGCCACAGCGATCACAAAAAACTCAAAGATCAGTGACGACGTAGGTAGAGGGATGCGCCTCTGTCTGAGAGAAAAAGATAAATAGTCCACCCTTGCACCCGGTGGTGTCAGAAAAGTGATTGAGTAATATCAGTCCAGTGACATCCTACCGAGTGCAGTGAAGCATGTACCCTGTGTGTAGTTGTACCTCAATGTAGCTCGTCGTGGTAATATAAAAATATGTAGTGACTATTGATGGGACGAATTCCATGAAAAGAGAAGTGCACACGCTGGGCGTGACAGGAAATGTGTCTAAGGAATTAGCCGCCACTGCGGAGATGCAGAGTGGCGGATGTTGCGATCGTGCCGCCTTGTTCCGCCTGACAATGTACTTAGAGTATGCTGAGACGAGGATCCATCCTTGGTTGTTGGATGGTGGCGATCTCGCGTATGAAAGAGCCCGTCTGTACGTGTAGGGTTGGTAGAGGAGAGTGGTTTCTCGCCACGGGTGGTGGTGCACCAAGGGAACCGCGCCGCGCTCTGAAGAGATAGTAACGGTGAGAATAAGAGCGATAACGCGCTCCTCACTGTGTTCCGGTCCGTGGACGTGCCGAGTCCTCAGTGCTAGATTAGGGGACCGTTATGTTAGATGGTGAGCAGCTTGACCAAGTGTCTTGAGTTATAATTAATATATTTAAGGGTATATGTTGGATAGAGAATTAGAACGAGGATGATTGCAGAGATATATAGTAGGAAAGTTGTGAATGCAGGAAGGTGGCGGTGGTGCAATTAAATCGTTGTGAATGTAATGGGACTAAGTCTTTTAGTGCGCTAGGTCTTACAGACGCGCACTATTTGTTACCTGGTGTTATTGATAGTAGTAGACTGTGGTCTGGAATAAGAAGTATAGAATCCTAAAGTTCAATGTGTTCAAATGGACAAGCTCTTTTAGGGGCATGCTAGGTGTGAGAAGATTTGATAAAATGAAAGGGAATCAACGTATTAGAGATATGTGTGGTGTGAAGAAGGGGTAAACGAGAGAATAAACAAAAGTATGTTGAGATGGTTGGTCATGTGGAATAGGCATGAATGATTAGTCAGTTTTAAGGCGGAATGCTATTAGGGCGAGTGTGTTGAAAAACTGACTGCTGGAAAGATCGAAGAAAAAGTGGATTGAGTCAGTAAACGAATGTCTGAAGGACAGAAATGTGAGTTTTGGCAGAGGTGAGAATAAAGGTGCATAATATTAGAGAATGGCGGGGGTTTTGTTGAGGGGGTATGGTTGTGGCCCACCTGGGTCAAGGGATTAACCCTTACACAAATGACGATTTACCATAGTGAGGGTCCGTCGCAGTCCCGTGGAAGCTATAGGGTGGATTTTCTGAACTGCGGACAGAGTTCTTACATAATTAATGTACAAGGGGGTAAGGTTGGGCTTTCTTTTCCAACTTTTGTTCATATTTCTTCATAATGCTTTTCTTATTCTCATGAATTTGACGCATTTAGCAATCTCCATACGTATGTGCAGAAACAGGATAGTATTGAGTAGAATATATTAATTATTAATATTATATATATTATTATAAGACTATGATATATTTATTATATTAAAATATCTAAACTTTATATTAATTAAGAGTTCTTATTTACTATAAATACTGGATATACTATATAGCTACCCATACACTGAGCTCAGTAAATATAATTATATATAAAATATATAAAATAATATAATAAATATCATATATATATATATATATATATATATATATTAGAAATGATAATATAGTTAGATAAATATAAGTATAGTATATATATATATAAGCTAGATATTATAATTAAAGATATTAAGTTATAAAGATATATAATATTATATATATTAGCCATACATATGCTCGTTTATGTGAGATAGGATATAGTATAATTTTCGTATATATTTTAGATTTGTTAATAATTAATATATATAATATTAATATATATATATATAATATATATATATATTATAATAATAGATATATAATATATATAATATATATATTATATATATATACGTAATATATATATTATACAGTAATATATATTAATAATATATTATATATATAATTATATTATATATAAGCTAAAATATATTTAATATATATATATATAATATAAATATATATATATATATTATATTATATATATTATATATATATAATATTATAAGTAATCTATAGTACATTTCTACTGTTTTTTTTAATTATAGGGTATATGCTAATAAATACTAAAACACATTTGCCTATCAAATAAAGTCAATAACAATTTTATGCAATCGTGATAGAATAGCATTCGCAAAAAATTGAAAATTTTAAATTTTACATATTTAAAATATAACTATTAATAAAGCTATTATAAGTATATAAGATATATTAGTTTAGCATCATCACTATAGGTGTCCAGTTTCTAGTTAGTACATTATATATACAGTTTATATCATATTATTATAGTATGAGAGGAATACTTAAACTCTTTTTCTTTGGCTATGTGAAAATAGCGGAAAATTAATAATACATAAATTTTCAATCTTTGACACACTCATCGGCAAAAATACTTCCTATTTAAAACGCAAATCTAGGCAATATAATTACTATTATAAGATAAAGAAATTCATGCTCTATATTCGATTTGCCAATGAGAGACAATATTATTTCATGCCCACACGGAAAAATACTTTGTTTTCTTTTATATATAATTATATACCGATTAATTGAACAATAAATTAGATAGTATTGTAGCTATATGTGAGAATAATATAATGCTATATATAATTATAAATAATTAAATAAAATAATAAATAATAATTATATAATAATAAATTAAATAACAATAATAATGAATAATCTTTTAAAAAAAATAATAATTTTAAATTAATATATTATTATATATATTATATATTATTATATATATAATATATTATAATATATAAGTATATATATAAGTATAATTATAATTATAATATAATATAATATATATATTTATATTAGTAAAAACACTTGGCATAAAACGTGCAATAGGTGGGAATTTATTAATAAAATTCGAAAATTAATCTATTTACTTAAATAACACACATCTCGCTATTCTTATCACAGTACCCTGTTATGAGAGACCACATATACATATCCAGTGAGATATACCTAATGGTTATCGGCCTTTCTTGAGTATATTAATGCGAGTTCATATTCCTAACACTCATCCTCCTAATAGACTATGAGCTATAATCATATACAATAATACTTATATATATTAACAACCCCTCTATCTTAAGACAATCATTATAACATGAATATTAATATATCCCTTATGATCCCTTATATCCTAATATCGATGTATAGGTGTAAGTGAAAAATATATGTTCCCACATCTGTAATGTCCTGCGTGTCGATAGAAGTAGCGACTATAAGGGATTGAGTACTATGGTATGTAGTTAGTAGTATGTATAGTAGTATCTTAACTACCACTTATCTTTGCCCTAAGGGGTATGCTATATATAATGATAATGACTCGGAGAATAAAGGTCAGTTAGATCGCAGATAAGCGCCTATACTTCTAATTACCTTCGTCACGATAAATGTAATGAATCGATATAGTCTATGAGATATAGAAATGTCTAAGAGGAATTATTAATATGTTTAGAGAGTATGAGGAGAGAGGTAGATGGATGACTATTGTAAGAAAGGAGGACTAATATTAGATTATTGCTCGCTTATTAGACTAGAAACAAAGATTGAATAAGCAAACGATTAGAAAATGGGAGGGTATATGGGTGATTAGAATGTTAGTTTGGTAGCTGTGTAGTGAAAAGGAAATGAGGGATAGAAGGATTTGAGCTAAATTCTTATGAGGTGAGTTGTGGTAGAGAGCTATTGAGTATGATTATTTGTCGAGCTGTAGTTAGTATAATATAGATATATATAATAAGAAGTACGGAGAAGTCTAAATAAAGGTTAAATTTAAGTGTATTATGAAAAGATCATAAAATTTGTGTGAGATTGCGACATACTGATCTATTACTTAGAGAGGTAAATGTTTATGTAAGTAAGAAACGAGTTTCTGTGATAGTAATATATCTGTATTGAATGTATTAGGATATGTAGTATAACCTAATCGAGAGAATCCCCCGAAATATAAGTGAGTATGTCATGCGTATTCGACTTGCCTATAACATATCTGTGACCCAATTCTAAGGATTTTTTTTATTAAAAAAGTTTGTCACACACCACTCAGGCCAGAGCACCGATATTTCAAGGAGGGGGTGTATTACTCCCAAAAGTTTCACCCTCTAGCGCAAATTCGCATATGAGCACAGACCGCAGGCTTAAAGTGAGGGATTAAATTCAGTAGGAAATACAGTATAAAGATGGAAGAGCAATTTCCAACTAAAACTAATAGATAAGGGTGGAGGTAAAAGAAGTAGATTAGGCACTCAACAGAATTAACTAGCCTGGAGTACCAATGTCAAACACAATTACTCGTTGCGAAGATACAGGCCACTCATATTTGTGCTTAACGAAGGTTATAATGATAACGTCTAAAGGTTTAGGTTTTACAGCAAATAAGAGGATTGATATAAGTCCTACTCGAGGTCAACTTTGCTCGACTAGCTATATATATATAATATAAAAGTATATATAGGTGTACCAATATGGATATGAGATATATAAAACACCATAAAATCATCGCACGTTTGCAAATGAATAGAGGGTTACAAGTGAACTTTATGAGAAATGTAACAAGTAATACAGTTTATAATTAATGACCTTATTATTGTCGTTAGACTCGACCCTTAGTCCAAAAGTACCGGAGTGATATAATTCAGAGCCCCCCCCCTCCCAGGATATGAAGTAAGCAATTATAAAGTACTACGACATCCATGGGGATGCAGACCTTTGATAGCGGAGCAACTAGGAAAAGGAGGAATCTCACAGTCTAAACAGAACTTCCAGTTCTTTGAGGCCGCCCTAGAACCATTGTGATGTGAGGTTTCCAATATATTTTTGTTCAGTTAAGGCCAAGGTTTTA
>JABUQX010094074.1:0-11953 GCA_015478945.1 Trachelipus rathkii
GTTTTTTTTGGTTTTTTTATGGGGTAACGTGTGTGTTCGTGTTGCTGTGTGTTTACGGTATGTTAGTGTGTGTTGTGTGTCGTGCTGTGTGGTGATTCCTGTGCTTAATGTGTATTGTGTGTAAATGTAAACATCTCTGTAATGTTGATTATCATGCTGTCATCAAACATATCACACATCGAATGTGCGCAACCTACTATCCAGAGTGAACGCACCGCTTAACATCAAGTTCTAAAATATACAACTCAAGTGGGTAAGGGTATAGTAATTAATAAATAAATAATATAATATATTAAATAATCATTAAAATAATTATCTTACCATTAAAAATCATACAATCATTACTGTACGCGTAGCTCGTGCTCGCTGTGGCTCTTAACTCCGTTGCTCAACTATATTCAAATCTTTGCTTCTTTTTTTACGTCAATCATTTATGTATATAATGTGCACTCCACCTCTATCTCAATTGCTTACGGCAATGTTAGGCACCTCTATCTTCTAGTACTTATTACTTTACTATAGATTACCAGAACTATACCTTCTACGAAATATTCTTTATGTGTTCAGCTGAACTACGATATAGATTATATTAACATCACATTTATATTCACACTAAGTATTCATTTGTTATTAGTATCATAATTGGTAATTCATTTATCATATTATATATTCAATTATTGATTTATATTATTATTTATTATATTATTATATATTATTTATTTATTATTAATTTATTTATTATCTATATTATATTATTTGTATTTAGGTTTATAATATTTTGTATATATTATTTAATTATCTATATTATATATTATATTTATCCTTATTATTAATATTCATTTTTTTTTATTATTTATATATTTATTATTATTATAATATTTCAATTAAATTATTATTATTTTTATATTATTATTAATTATTTATTATTATTCTTATTTTATTATATTATAATATTATATTTAATTATTATTATTATATTATTAATTACTTATTTATATTTATTTATTTATATTATTATTATTTATATATTAATTATGTAATTTATTTATTATTTATGTCGTATGCCATTTTAGCTTTTTTTATTTATGTTAGCGTGCCATACTTTATTATTTTTCATGTTCCCTGTGTTGCTGAGTTGTGGAAATGTGTATGAGCAAAAACAATTATTATGATGTTACAAATGTCTAACACATAACTAAATTATATATTATTACTGTTTTCAAAAAATTGAATTTTCCTGGCTTAAAGATTCCTATGTATATTTTTAGTCGTGCTTCATTCGCATGCAAAGTATAAGAACATTTCTAATAAGAACAGGTTACGTAATGACCCTTTATTTTTATTTCAATATTTAATTTTGCTATTCGTAGTACGCAATAATGTTGAAGAACAATAAAAAACAAAAAGTATTTATTAATTATTATTTTCATCAAAGGTTTTATTTCCTTTTCCTGCGTTCTATTATTTAAAAAATCATTATTATTTTATTTAATTTTAATAATATGGGTGGAAAGCTCTACACAATCCTTATACTCTAATTCCTTAGTAATATTTTTTTTTTTCTCTTATTTTTATAAAACAGTTATATATAATATTTTATTTAATAAGTTTTTATGATAGAGTCAGTATTGTATATAACTCTATGTTCTCCATAATGACTGTGTTGTGGTTCTATTTCTATTATTAGTATTAAATATTTATCGATACCATTTATTACTGTCTATCATGCCTCACATTTCGGCCCTTTTCAGTAGTCATCACTTGTCCTCTGCTCGTGTCGTTCCGTTCGATTGAGCGAGATATCTATTTTTTCTGAAGTTGGTGATAACTTTATAAGGTTCAATCGAGTCTTACCTTCCTGGCTTTACGCCGCTTCTCTGCTCGGGTCCTGGGCTTCCTTGCTTTGATTGCTGTGGAGGCATGGTTTACCCTTCAGCTCTCCACCTGAACCCTTGAGCCGGTGCTATCCTTTATTATACTATATATTCCGCTATTATATGACAGGCCTCGTTTCACGCTGTTACATTGGCAATATATTTTTCCTTTATAATTTATGAGAGTCTTATCCTTTCGCATCACATAAAGCCACAAGAGGAACAGAACTAGTGCTACATAACAAAACCGAGCAGAATGATACGCCTGTCAATGAAATATCTCTTAATCTTTTCCCCACCACCCATTATGAGGATGTCACCTCCCCTATTATATAGCTTTTATATATATCCTCTCGCATGTTTTTATTTCCAGTGCCTGCTCGTGACGTACTGAGATTATTCCATCATATAATATATTTAACTTACCTATATGGTTGGAGCGAGTTATCGTGTCGCCGAGTTGCACTTGTAAGGTAAAAACATCAACACACCACGCCGCGGGGCAAGGCACTGGCGGCGTCCCTCTCCGCTCCTTCACCTTTTAACAAGACACTTGTTGAACTGGATGTTCAATCTTCTCTAGTGATATATCGATCTCAAAAAGTGGACAGCAAAATGCAAGACTGTGACAACATACGTCCTAACTTTCGTCAAAGCGACGTATCGTGTGTCTCTCAGCTAGTGTATTGTCGTCTTCAAAATGGTATATATGTGTGTAACATAGTTTGTCACTTTTATATCTTTTGTTTTGTGTATCTCTTGGTTTGCGTTTACTAGATTGGGGAATTTCATCCGCCTTATAGAACATTTTTTCAACGCATCCACACTCATTACATCTTTGAGGCAGCTATTTCATGATATATATAAACATATTATTATCACCCATTTTGTTCAACGACTGGTGTCAAATAATTCTTAATTCTGAGATCCAGTCTCTTCTGCTACTGGCCCTTCAGAATAATATCCCCCATTGGGACAAGTTAATATTATATAACTGAATTTTGAAAATGTGGAGGTTAATCTCACATGCGTTCCCACTTAATATTCACATTCTATCCACTTGACCACACCCTTACCGACTACAATCTACTTTCTGTATTATATCTACCTTTTATACGTGAATAAACATATAATTGAGCTAGAAAATACTTCTATTTTAAAACTTTCTCCATCTTCATAAATTTATGTATCTCATAGTAATTTCTTTTTAATTCAAATTATGATCATAATTTAGTCATGGACAAATACTTGTCAAATACAGTCATCTTTGCACCCTCATTGGGTCTATTAGGAACTATAATAAGAGAAGAACAGTATTGTGGTATAACATAGATGTTATTTAGAGAATATACACGTTTCCCCTAATTTATTCACCACCTTCCTCACATGTTATTTCATCACACTCCGACTATCTTATGTCAATCTTAATTCACACTATTGTTTTTGCTCTACTTCGCTCCTAGTCATATGTTCATCAACAAAGAACAATCGTATGACGTCATTCATTATTCATCTCCCTTCATTATTACTTATTATTCATTATCTTTATTATTATGAGTTACATTTCTGATGTATCGTGATTTTCACTCCCCGAGTGAGTTCCTCTTTTACTCTTATTCATCCACTTACTCATTTATTTCATTACCTATTTATTACTCTATGATTATTATATTTTTTCATATCTCACCTCTATTCAATATATTTTACATTATTATTCATCTCATTCATATTATGTGTGTGTGTGTGCTATAATTATAATTATATTATTTCATGTTGATTTTCTTTATTTTATTTCTTCTCACCTATGTTATTTTGAGTCTCCACTATTATAATAGCTCAGCTTAGTTCCAGTGTCCTTATTATCTCCCCTTTGTTCTTCCTCCTTGCATTATCCTTACTTAGTTTATTATGTCCGCATAGCCTATACCCTTACGCCTGACTTTCTCGCTTTACTATCTTATAAGGAGGCTGTCATTTAACTTTTTCATCATCACATGTATAACTATCTTATACTTTTTCTTCCTATATGCTGCACTGTATATCCATCCATAGATATTACTCCATATAATACGTGAGCCTAGGGCATAACCTACTATTATACCACTTACTATTACCTACTCTTTCTCTTGATTTACACCATCTTTCTCCTTTATCACTAAGTATTTATACACTTCTAATATTCACCGATATTAGAATTTGCATAATAATACTCTCCTGATTCTAATACTTGATCTATTTAAGGAGCAGCATTATTGCCCACATCTTTAATATTCACATATTTATATGCATCGTTAAGTTATATTATGCCTTACATCTTAACGTATATATAAAAGCTTATGACCAGCATACTATCTTATCTTTTACTTACTCTCATTTGCTTCTTAGAATGATAGCTTTGCTCTTATATATTGTGAGTGAGTCATTTATCTACAGAGTGAACTATCACTTTGACTGTGACCGCACTTTACAACATCTAGTATCAGAATTCGCTTATTTTTGTAAATTATACTTTATTTATATATATATATATATATATATTATATATATATATATATATATATAATATTACTCTATACAAGTTTATTCCCTATACTCCCCTCTACTCTCTCTACTATTATCTATATATTCTATTCTCTATATATAATATATATATATAATTACTTCATAATAACTCTCTCTATAACTATCTATTACTATCTTCCTTACTTACACATCTCTACCCCGCTTCCAAGGAAAGGCTCATAAATGATCCTGTCAGCACGACCAACGCTCTTCTCTTCCCACCTCCCTTTCTCTATCTTCAAGACCGTTCTTCGATCAGCTGAATCATAGATGGCATTTGATGTCTTCCATCTCTTAAATCTTCACGGAGTCCTCCCTCCCTCTCTCTCTTCGATATTAGCTTGGCCTAACTGCCTTCCCTTTCTCGGTCTCATATCCCTGGTCCTCCTCCTTGTCCTCCACCTGTCTCATTGCTTGCGCACTTTTTTTCATATCCATAATACTGTTCCCCACCCTTTACTCTTTAGTCCCTTTGCTTTGCATCTATCACTTTTCGTTTAGTAATAGGCATTACTCATATACCTTCTCTAATTCTTCGTTTCTACCTCTGTCCCTCCTGGTCTTCCAGCCATCGCTCTCAATACATTCATTTTCAGCACTTCTCAACACTTTGTCCCTCCTCTTCTGTTGTCATACTCCATTGTCTCCTCGACTCCATTGCAGAAATCTCACCGGTTTGTATAAAATGCTCTCCTGAAAAATCTATCTTCTTCAACCTCCCCTCCAATCTCATTAATCCCTGATGATAGAATACAAAGCTCTAACTGTTATCCCGTACTTATCAATTCTGCTCGAATCTCCAAGCACTTCCCTCCCTTACTCCCTACACACCATTCCTCCCCCCTTCCTTCTCAGAATACTTGTATTTCTCTACGTTTTTAATTACCACACCGTCCAAACTGTTCCAAACTTTCCACTTCTCTCTCATTTCCTTTCTACTATATCTATCATCATCACATAATTTCTCTCACTGCAGCAGCGTTCATGCACAGGTCCGCTTCCCTCAGTTTACTATCAAAAGCCAATCAATCCCATCCCTCCCTTCCCAGTTATCTCCGTTCTTTCACGCCTCTCAGCACGCCAGTGCCTCATTCCCCATCAGATGCCATCCACTTAGCCCTCTCCGCATCCAATCCTTCCAACCTGTTTTCTTCCCTCACTGCCCTACATAATGGTGCCTATACATCAAATAATGTTCTCTCACAGAATTCTATGATATTGGTTTGACAATTTGTATTAGCACTTCTGCTTTAACGCGCTTTTCCCACCTTTGGGGTCCCATATTCATCGTTTGTCGTATATCCCGTTCTTACATTACTTGTTTTCATTCTTATACTATACTTCTCCAAAGCCTTCCTTATAGTACCTCATCCTCACTCCGAAATTCTTCGCTACAAACCGTGAACAATTTCTTCCTAGGTTTACCAGACATCGAATCCTTTCTATGATCTCATATATATGCATGTAGCCTTTTGTTGTATTCCTATATTAATCTCTTTTCCGTATCATTTCTCATGGTGCGAACATAAGATCTGTGGTGCTCTATACAGTAACCTGTGATCTCCATAATATCTTGCTTACCGCCTTCCTCCTCCATATCGTGCTGTGTTCTACATCAATTGCCCTCAAGTTCCCTTCTTCATTTCAGTTTATTTCAAGCATAGATAACTTTTTTGCCCAGATGGTCCAAATAACGAAATACCTCCCTTGTAATTATTACATTCACGCCGAACATCTCCCTTCCTTTTAATATATATAATAAATATATTATATATATATATATAATCTTATTTATTCTATTATTGTTCTATTATTTTACTTTATTTTATATTATATTTTTATATATTCTACATATATACATCTATTATTTTTTTATATATTATTTCTCTATCTATATTATCTTCTTTCTTGTTACTATCTGGCTGTCTTAGATATCTAGTATATATATATATATATATTCTAATATTAAATATATTATTAATATATCTATATATATTAGTATAATATATATCGTATTATATATAATTCTTTATATATATATATTATCGATATCTTTATTCTCAAATTATGTATATAGGCCTATTATTATATTTTGTATATATTATAATACTTAATTATTTTGTTAATCTAATATTTATTTTTAGGATGTATACCCGTATAGTCTTAGGCCCTACTGCTTATGTATAGCCAATATCTCTACTATATATAGGTTACGTTATGGGATAATACTACCTGTAGTACAACTAATTATTACTAGCCGTGAGACTTTATATATTTGTATTCATTACAACTTCCTTATTACTTACGGTTTTACGTTACATTACTACGTACTTCTGGCCCATGGTCAGGCCTTAACTTGGAGGGCCACGACTGTCTCCATATATCCGGCTGCCTCCTCTTGCGATTTCACGAGTTCGTATGAGAAGAAGTTATGGAGTAGGTTTCGCTGGCCCGGGGCGTCTGTAGAGCAGGGCACCGTTCCGAACAGCTGCTCCAATTGTGTCTTGGGCATTCGTGACAATCCAGTTCTATTACGTGAGATGACGATCTATCTATTTTGAATGATGCTGTATTTATTTTGCATGAGCTCCGGTGTGACCCTGTAGTAGCGTTTAGCTACGCGGCTAGACAGATCGATTGGCCTCTTTCTGGACAGCGTCTGTACTCTGACTCTATGAGTAGTTGGTGGGGTGTTTATTAAACTTGCGTTTACATCTGCGGCTTTTAGATAGGTATGTGTTTGGTGTAGATGTGTATGGATATGTGTAATCGATCGAGCTCTTATTGGGAGGTGGGGGAATCATTATGTTCGTGTTTGTTTGAAATAGAATGAGCTGTGTATATGAGAGAGGGGTATCTTTAGTCTTTGTTTGGGTTGGGGGTGGTTGTGTGGGGGGGGTAGAGAAAATTGGATGACTTAAGCGCGGCTGGATGATTAATCTTGCTTTGCGAAGAAATTGAGTCCTCACCACCCTGCCGTCGCAGTGTGGAGATTGGTTATCGTGGAAGTGTCATCGTAAGAGGGACTGGGGTGGTTTTTTGCATCTGTTGCATAGATCTCTCAGAGGGCTGTACTTTGAAATCCTGTTAATTCTGATTGTAATGATAGTATTATACTAATACTCAGGGTACTAGTTGGATATATAGGGGGTTGATCATTATCATATCATTATCTACGTGAGGGTATTTTCTATATATATTTAGTATTATATGTAAATATAATATATTGATATATTTTTCTATCATTTATGTTTGGTTTATTTTAACGTGGGTTTAGAGCCTAGGTATATTATCAGGAGTAATGGTCTTAGTCAGTGGAGACTGGTAGTTTACTATTATGATAGTTACTCATATACCGTTTTACCCTATCCCTTTGGTTTTTAGGTGAGCCTTATTGTATTTCAGTTCTTCTAATAATTAACTAGTATATATTATAAGTGTATATATTCGCGTGGAGTAATTTTCCATTTATCTTAGTTACATCAAATGAGCGCTATGAAATGCCGCATAAATGGTTTGCATAGAAATTATTTGTCTACATTAATCGGAATAAGAAGAAAAATGTTACAATTAGTTTCTGCGGAGTGACGTCTTGTGCAAAGCTTTCGTCTCTATCAGGTTAGCCTCTTCAGTCGCATATATGGAACAACGCATCTGAACCACTGCTAACGTAGAACAACTTTATGTGAGGGTTGGTATCTTCTCCAGAGCCGATTTTGGAGTATCTTGATAGACTTCATATATTCATTTGCAAATGGTCTTAAATTTTGTACCTCACCGAGTTGTTTTTAAAAATTGTCGAATTAATAGATATAGAATGATTCCCAGGACTACTTCTTGCAGTTTATTAGAATATTTCCAATGTGTTTCATATTGTCAATGATAATAAGGTGATTAAAGGATCTTCTATGATATGTAAGAGCTGAAGTAATACTGTCTTTTTTTAAGTCTGCTAAGGTTTTTTTTTTCTTCTTGAAAAATCTATGGTTTCACCTACATATATCTTTTCACAGGATGTACAAGGTATTTGATAGACGCAACTGTCAGAAACATTTTCTTTACATTTTGGAGGTCTAAAAGTATTTTTCAGAGAAATAATAGATTGGAGGATAAAGTAATATTTTAGTATATATTTTTTAATATTAGTTATAGTGGGAAATGAGGTATATGAAGAAAAGGAAGAATTTTTGTTTTTGGGATGGGAGTGAATCTTAATTAGACTTTTCTTTTTAATGCTTTTTGTAATGTTCTAGAATTATTTGTGATCTTTGGGATATATATAAGTGGATAAAGGAGTTTATGTAAGTAATATTGTTCGTAATTTGTGTACACTATACTGGATTTTTATAGTGCCATAGGGGCGTCCTTTCTATAATGGAAAATCACAATACGACGTATGAAGTAGTTGACTTCATATATCATTATATCTGTAATATATTAGTTTATTTGGACTAATGATTGGCAGTGTATTATTCTATGTTGATTTCTGTATATTAGTTATGAGTATATTGATGAGATACTCTAATATATATATAGATTATTATATATTATATAAATACTGATATATTACTGTATTATTTTTGATTTTATCCGAGTAGTCAATATAGATATACTATACTATTGACTACTTAGTACTAGTTTATGTACTAGCTATATTGAGTTATGTATTTTATTTAATATATATACTACGTAAGTTTGCATTTCATTTAGTACTGTCGTGATATTATTTTTTTTTAGTAGCTTTTTTTATATTATATTACATTATTGTAAGAAAATTGACATTTTAGTATATTAATTTATTTGTAATGGCTTTTGTTGTATATATAATAGACGTATATAGCATACTATTGAGTATAGAGGAAGGCCTATTTCTCCTTTGGCAATATTCGATGGCTCAGGTATTATATAATATATATATATATATATATTCATATACCGTATATTATTATCACTATTATTATAATATTAAGAAGGGTAATGAATTATAATAATTGTGTATATTATATTATATATTAGTTAGCGTTAGACTCTATGTTATAATATATTATAGTATAATCTTTAAGATATATTATAGATACCTATAATATTATATTGATATAGTAAATGAATATATATAGTTATTATATTTATATATTATATTATATTCATTAGTATATATATATAATTTCACGATATATATATAAACTAACTTATGGAAGGCCTTAACAAAAGTTGCCCATATCCCAATCCCTTCCAAGTTCCTCTACCTCTATAATAGCTCGACAGTCTCGCCTTCACATCGTTTAATATTCCCATGTAAAAAATATTTTTTTTTATCATTAACAGTAGGGTCCTGTTTACAATAGCCTTGTTCTTCATTTCATTCCTTATCAGAATTGATCTGCTAATTTTTTCAATGCACTTCAAACCACACAATCTTTTTAATTGTAATGCTGATACTTTATTTATACCTTATGATTGAAGACTAATTATATTAAAATTTTCTTGTTGAATGAGTAGGTTCGAAATTAAATTTAGTATATTAAAGCTGCTTTATATGATCATTTTTATCAGACCGTCTAGTTCTCTTTTAGGAGGATAAAATAACTGTCCTAATCCACGTGTGATGACAAAGAAGTCGTAATATAGTTGCCTGAATGCCTGTCTTAATATCCCAAGATTTCTTTCAAAAAATGAAAAAGACTGCGGAAAGTGGATTAGCGAATAATGACGCAGAGATTCAACGAAGATTTTTATTCGCTCTTTCGAAATAAATGAGATAATCCTCCATATTCCATTATCCGATCTTCTTTCGCTTGTAGTATTGGGTATTTGCCAGTTGATACTGTTTTCATAACGCAAAAATAAGTGACATTCGGCTACTACTCAGTCTACATGAAATTCTGAATAATCAGTCATTGCCTATTTTGCTCTTATTTGGAGGGCTGCCTTAATCCAGAATTTTACGCTATTAGGCATTTTCTTGACCATCTTTTCGTCATTGCTGCGTAGCGGCTTTGTATGTCACTGTTGAATTAGAAATTAAATCTATGCCCACTTATAACTTGAATGCTCGGATTTGAAATCACAGAAGCTATTATATTCGTCTTCATGTTTTAGATTTCAATGGCTATATATCCTAATGCAATTGAGCAATCACTTTTCCTGAGAACGCCATTATTATTGTAAAACCCGATATTGAATATGTTCTATATGGGATATGTTGGCTTCGGAGGCGATATACTGAGTGGGTGCTCAATACTTATTAATGCTATTCGGCGAATGAGATTGTTTTTGATTCTAAGCTGTCTAGATAGAGTTGGCAATATATAATAATATATTACGATTTATACTAATATTTGTTTACTAACATATAATAGTAATAATTTTATGGGGATCTAACTATATACTAATATTGTAACAACAATAGAATATTGAGAGTGATTTTTATGTTATATTATAGTAATATATATATATATTATAGCTTTATTAAAGTATATAAAGAGGAGTTTTTATTAGCAATGCTGTGGCAAGATACAGCGTCCCTGAGTAAAGGTCAAATAGGCCGGGCTATGTACAAAGGGGGCCAGTAGCATCTTCTCCATCTTCTTAGCTATCCTCGAAGAGTCTCGGCCTCTTTTCGTTCTCCGGCGAGCGCGAGTCATGTCCTTCTCATGAGCTCCTGCCACCTACTGTCTGCCGACTCCCTCGTCTCTCAGTGGGCCACTCTCTGCCTCGCTGCATCGCGTCGTCCTAGGTGTCCTACGGCAGCTGCATCTCTTAATCTGGCTGCATCCATTTATTTAATATAGTCTCTGTCACATTCCAACTATCTGGTCCTGTGTGATTTTGTTAAAGTTTCTTTGCTTCCTAGTCTCTCATAGTTCATTGTCTCCACTACACTCTTAAAAACTACAATCTCTGCGCTAGCGATCCTCATGGACTATCACGTCTTTTAGTGGTCGTGACTGCCATGTCTGCTGCCCCATTAATAAATCATGAATCGGTGTTAAAACATCTTATCGAATATCACGCGCTTTTCCACTCATGACTCATTTGTCTATCTTTCAGTATGGGGTACCCTGGTCCCCTTACAGCTTCCCCATACTGAGCTATTCTACTGGTTATCTCCTTTTCCAACCGACCATCATCCATCATTTCCAAATACTCCACTCCAGTATTTGCATTTCTCACCCATCTATATCTCAGTCCCTATCATCAACATCTACTCTCAGCTCTCCATCTTACACCTTCTCCGCGTTCCTACCTATCCAGGCAATGATCTCAGTCTTTATGGGTTCATAGTCAGAGCCGGGCCTACTCTAAGCCTTTAGCAAAACATAGTTACCGGACCGCTTTCACGCCTATCTCCATGCTTACGCCCAAGGCATGCAAGTCATACTAGCTGCATAGCCAGAATGAATCAGTCCTAATCTCTTACACTCCTCCCTCGTCACACTTTTTTATTATATTTCTACAATCCAGATTATGCTAGCATAACAAAATCGTGGTGAAATACGATTCCCTGTTTGACTCCT